>AAPY01728467.1:0-17780 GCA_000181375.1 Tupaia belangeri | reverse complement strand
TACCTGTCTGGACAGAGGGCTGTAAGCCCCCCGCTGTCTGTGCTCCGTGTTGGAGATGGGTGCGCTGACGGCAAAGCAGCGTCCAGGGCTCCTGCCGGAGGACGGGCTCTCCGAGGCTGCTGTCCGCTTGCTGTGCTGGCTGCACACGCCATGCATGGGAGAATCTGAAGGGGAAAAAAAAAACCAGAATGAAAGGGAGAGCAGACTGCTGCTTGATCTGCATATACTCAGCAACAATGGCAGGAAACTGGCATGTTTAGGACAAAAGGTCAACTGCTGGGGGAGAAAGCCTTCACACATTTGAAGGAATGCCTCAGAATGGACTGCCTGGCCCTCGCATTTAAGAACAGGCTGTGTCCCCAGCATGTGGTAGTGAGGGACAGAAAGGCTCACGCTATGTGGGTTAACCTGCAGGACACCCAGCTAAACACCTCAGCCTTTAAAGACATTTTGGTGGGGACTGACAGATTCTGCTCGTTTGCCTTTTAAGAATAAAAGAAGAAAAATAAATGTCTAAGAATACAAGCACCACAATGTGAATGTATTGCGTCATCAGAAAAGTTATGAGGCATTTTTGCATAGAAAAGTATGTCATGACTTTTCTGGTGACCCAATACTTAATACCACAAAGCTAACCATTAAAAAATGGTTGTAAAAATAAACTGTAAGCTGTGGATATTTAACCCCTAGATGGGTTAAAAAATTTCAGGAAAATTTTTCATACTTTACCAGAAAATTTATACTTAAGACAATCAAAAAGATTCTAGCAAAGAGCTGGCTGAACTCCCCCCTTCCCTGGAAAAAGCAGAGTGAGGGGAGGTGGGGTGATGGACAGGCCGTCCTCCATCCTTGCTTAGTTACCCGTGCTGCTCCCCTTCTTGGGGGGACCCTCCTCTAAGCCACACCCCACCCCCACTCTTCCAGGTAGACTTGTTTCTTAATTCCCTATACACCTTTTATAAAACTCAGTATTAGCCACTATTTTTTAAGATAATTATTTAATCTTGTTTATTACTATTTTAAATTTGCTGTAGGGCACATGTGCTCACCAGAAAGAGAGGAAGAGGGAAAGAGAATGCAAGCCACCAGATCTGGGACTTGAACTGCAGTCAGCCTTGCACAAGTCCAGCACCTTCCGGCTCCAGTATTAGTCACTACTCTTGTTATTTTGGGGAGAGATTTTTGCTACAAGGCACATGCACTCGCCAGAGAGACAGCAAGAAATCACCCACCCCCGGGGGGATGGAATTGCTGCAATCCTTTCTCCAGTCTCTTGGGATTTGGGGCGCACGCACACATGCGCCCAGCGGGAGTTTTAAGTCGCTGGGTCCAGGACTCAAACCACGGCCGACTATGTGGGAGTCCAGTGACATAACCATTCTGCCATCTGCTGTCTCATTAGCCACTATTCTTAAGTTTGACCAAGAACAAGCAAACTGCAAAGACAGAAAAGAAGAAAACTCAGTTCCTCCCTATACTCGCCCTTTCCCAGCACCCCCACAGCCTTCAGGGCTGCCCTGCTGGTCTGTCTCACAGTTGCCAGGAAAAATTCACCTCCAACTGCTGCCCTGGTGACCTTCCAGTTTCTTACTAAGACATGTACTGTCTCATTTGCTGCTCCACATAATCTGCTGGGAAGAAATGGGAACAAACAGACCACCCAATTCTGCACAATCACCTCCACAGCCTGGAACACCTTTGTCAAGCTGCTTGACAGGAGCCATGTGGTCCTGACTGTTTGGAAGCACCAAGAAGAGCTGAACCACCTCTCTCTAACTTTGGGAAACCAGTGCTGCTTAAAGATTCTCTCGGAATCAAAATTAGAGACGAGCCTCTCAGACCACTCTCTTCTACCCAGAGTAGTTTCCATGCTGTCTGCTCAGGACAGTGAGCACTGACTTGGAGATCCAGACTGTCAGGAGGTCACTGTCATCCCAGGGTAGACAGAGGAGGAAAGCAGCAACACCACTGGTGCCAAATTCCTGTGAGACCAGAAATCAGCCCCATCTCCCACACTACCCAGTGGGAACCTGTCAGAAGCAAGGATTAAAGTATCTAAAAACCGCTTTTCACCGAGTAGGCCAACAAAATCAACAGTATTTAACCGTCTGGTATTAATAAGAACTGCTACCACTGTTTACTAAAAGTTACTGGTCCAGCCCGTTCACTTCTGAGGCTCTATCCCACGGCAGTGAAACCTTAATTATGGAAAGATCCGTATATAAGGAGATTTACTCAGTGCTGTTTGTAGTGACTGGGGACCCAAAAATGAGCAAATGAAATCTATTTATCGAAATGTGAGGCAGCTACCAAAGAGCTACATTTTTATGGGCCCAGAGACAGGTCCCTGATCTGCTACATGAGGACAAGTTAGAGATCTGTGCGTGGCATTTGCTTGTCATTTAAAAAAATGGAGATGCATGCAAAAATATATCTCTGTGTGTCTTTTTGTGGGCTTAAGAAGGCTTTGAAAGGATTCCCACTACGTTGCCACTACATTATTAAAATTGTCTATTTGCTTATTTTGCCAGAAAGCACATGCGTTTGTCAGAGACAGACAGAGAAGGAGAAATCACCCCCATGAGCTGTGGTCATGCTCCAATCCCTTCCCATCCCAGCTCTCCATCCTGTCGGGATTTTAGGCACACGTTTTTATCAAGCTGCTGAGACGAGGACTCAGATCGCGTGTTTGGCTGTGTGGGATCCAGCTCCCATAACTAGCTGACTGTGAGGCCGGCCCTAAATTACTAAAATTGGTTAAATTGCATCTCCTGGAAGGAGTTGGGAAGGGAAATGAACTTCTTCCTTCTACTTCTTAGTGCCATATGCTGGAAACAGCCTTTTGGCATTACTTACATTAAACCTAGTAAAGTAAAAGAACACACTAGAAAGTGAGAGCTTTTAATCATTCTTACCTTCTGGGGAAAGGTCGAGAGTTTTAGTAAAACTTGGGGCAGTGCGTTTGAAGATCTTGGTTCTCTCTCCTCCCACAACCACTTCCGGTCCCAGCAGTGAGACCAGCACCGCTAGGCTATGCAGAGTAATTGCCACGATGGAGTGGCTGGTGTCACGCAGGCCCAGCAACACCTAGGAGCGAATGAGGCGTGAGTGTAGATGACTACACCACCTCTCTCCCCTGAGCAAGCCAGTGGCCCACTAGCAGGCAGCTCTGCTCAGGGAACCACGCATGCTTTCTCAGACGTGTTTCAGTCACTAGTCTCAAGCTATTGATAAGAGGACCAATATCATCCTTTCCCACTTTGTAAAAAAAAAAAATGCAGTCAAAACCAAATCAAATACATCAAAAGCTAACAAAACTACCCTGTCCCATTTTTATAAAAGGTTTATAAATGCTAACCCCTTCTCTGTTCTCATGTCATGGCGGAACCATGACAGACAGCTGACAAACTGCCAGCATTCCACAGAGCACTTGCAACTGTCCCTGGAGCACACCCTCCTCCCAGCTCTGCGCCCTGCCAAGGTAAGACCTTAAAAACTTTGCTTGTATTTGATGCGTGCAACACCTGCCCCAAACAAAGTCACTCGTGAGCTCTTGCCCTGTAATATAAACCGGAAATTAGATAAACCGTTTATCCCTAAGGTTTGCTTAAAATGAGGACAGTCAACTTGGGAGTTGCGGACAACCATGGCTGACCATGTGTGTGGAATGCAGTAGGCCCAGCAGGGCTGCCTCTCTCTCTCTTTCTCGCTCTCCCCCCGGTCTCATTCTCTTGTGCATGCCCATGGTCTCATAAAAGAAACTTTTCAAAAAATAAAGAACAGATGCATAGAGAAATGAAGAGTGAAGCCCACATGGCTGGGAGACCATTTGCACTTGACTTAAAAGGTAGTCAGACATCTTTCTATTAAATTCCTTTTTTGGCTTCAGCTGGTTTAAAATAATTACCAGCAACTAGATGCACCTTAACCTCAAGTCACATGCAGACACCATGGGGAAAACTTCATGGAAAATGTGTATTATGAAAAACCATGGACACTCTGGCCTCCTACATAAAAAAAAAAATGTGTAGTATTTGCATAAACCCTGCTTTAAATAGAGGTATAGTCAGACAACAGGTTAGAAGGCATGGAGGCAGCAGGTTAGCCTGGTTTAAAAGCCCCTTCTGGAATACAAAGAGCTGAAATTAAAACTGCATTTCTATTCCATTCACTCATTCACTCACTTAAACTAACATACTTGGTCTTCAACTGAAAGATGTTATAATTCTGTTAATTCTTTAAAAGAAAATAAACAAGAATCATCTGTGGAATACTTTGTGAACATGAACATGAACTATGTTTATGCTTATAAATAACCTCTAGAGTACCTATAATACCCAATACAAGTTGACCACCCCAGCCCCAAACTCCAAATGCTTCAAAATCCAAAACTTTCTGAGTACTGACATGATTCCACACCTGACCACATGAGAAGGGTCACATTCAAAATGCAGGCACGCAGTTTATTCAGCATACTCAGCGTCCCGGAGGGAGAAAGGCCTCCCAGTCCCCTTTAGCGACTATGAATCTTTCTTGCACATGCCTTGAGTTCCCCATGCAAGTCCACCCACAAAGAGAATCTGAAAATATTCCAAAATGTGAAAAAATCTGAAATCAGAAATATTTCTGGTCCCTGCCCTGGCTCAATAAAGCTGGGAGTTGGGGTGGGGTGAACTCCGGAGTGGGAGCAGTGGTGGATCTGGAAAAGACAAAAGATACACAAGTAGAAGAAAGCAGGGATCAGGCAGACCTGGCGCCTCTGACGGGGTCTCCGGACACTGCGTTGTTCTCAGGTCTGTTCTCTACTAGGGCAAAGCCAGGTATTTTCCCTCATCACCTGCAGCCAGTTTCCCGCGTCTCATGGTGGGCCTCTCTGGCTGGCACGGCTCCCCTCAGTCTACACTGCCTGCAGTGCAGAGCACATCTTTACTGGAGCTTTCACTTGCCTGGCAGCATCAACACTGAGACCACATCTGCTTTAAAGCACCAACACCCTATCTGCTTCACTAGTTTTTGCCTAGGTTTAGCGGTCACCTACAGGTCCCAAGTGTTTTGAATAAAAGACATTCACTTACAAGTGCAAATGTGTCAGATAAAAGACAGCTTGTAAGATGTAAATGTTACGGAAATCACTGTTAAGCCTCATTGTTTAAGGAACATAACAAGGAAAATGGTCTGTGTGTTCAGCACACAGCTGGTTGACACCAGCAGATGTGGAACCCAAGGATATGGTCAGCTGACTGTATTTGAATAACATGGCTGATTTCTTTTTCTTTTTTTTTTTAAGAATTATTTAACTTACTATTTTAATATCTCCAGAAAGAGAGAGAGACACAGAGAGACAGAGATGGAGAGAAAGTGAGAAAGCAAGCCTCTAGGTCTAGGACTCAAACCACAATCAGCCATATGGGAGTCCAGTGTCCTCAACCACATGCCACCTGCCTGCCCCACGGCTGATTTATTAAAAAACAAAATTAAGAAACATACCCCACCCCCCTTCCAACCTGAGCCCCCAAATCACCAGCACGTCACTGCCCTGTACTAGGTGGACCAGTGTCATCCCCCCCTGCCCCCCGAATTCATGTCCGTGTGGAATGTGACTTTTAGATGAAGTCTCTCTGGGTGGGAATGGCCCCAAGGTCAATGGATAGAGTCCTCATCATGTCAAGACACAGACATGGAGTGAAGGTGGCCGTGGGACAAGAGAGGCAGAGATGGGAGTGATAAGGCTACTGCTCATGGACCTAGAGGACTGCCAGGTGACACTGGAAGCTGGATGGCGCAGGAAGGGATCTGTAAGAGCCTTCGAAGGAAGCTTCAGCTCTGCAGACACCCTGAGTTAGACTCCCGCCTCCAGAACTGAATGAGGACATGTTTCTGTTGTAAGCCACACTGTTTACTTGTTTACGGCAGCTGTGAGAAGCCAACACAAACCTGGGGCTCTGGCTGGGCGCATCATAACGAGGCCTCCTGGGGGCCGATAAACAGGCAGAATAATCTTCTGCTCCTCTTAGTTCTTATTTAATTTTCTCACAACTGAACAGTTCGGGGCATGGTAGTTGAAGTGCTGGCCTCCCACACGGCTGACCATGGCTCAAGTCCTTGATCCAGTGGTTTGAAAATCACAGTAAGGACATGCCTGCGCATGCATGCCCAAAGTCCTGAGAGGAGGATGGAGAAGGGATTGTAGCATGACCATCCCCCCTGGAGGGGTGATTTCTCACTTTCTATCTCTGGTGTGTGCATGCACCCTATGACAAAAACCTATAAAAACAAAACAAAAAAGCAAACTTAACAATTTAATTATGAACATACTTCATGTTTGCAAAGCATTCCACAACTGATTATTGTTCGTTTTCCCCCCAAAGAGTCAGCAAACAGAATTCCAGGTTAGTTTAACTAGCCCGCCTATGTGGACGTGAGAAAGGGAGTGATTGGGAAGGCCCTTGCATTAGTCAGGCCTGGAGAGGAATGCGGACTGAGCTCGGCCAGTGGGCAGAGCCAACTCGCACTCCAGCCTGGGCGCAGTCGGCCGCCATCACAGAGACCACCTTGGAGCTGTCTGTGCCTGGACAGGAACACTGCCATGACTGTTCTCTTCTGTAACTGCTCTCCTTCCTGTCTTTCCTTTGTTCCCTTCCCTTTGAGGTGTTAAAGGACACCGCAGATTTTGCCATTCGGGGCACTGGTTACAGGTTCCTGAGGCCTCTGCACCACCCAAGTGTATCCTCAAGCTCTGGCCTGAACAAACCTTTCCTGCTGCTTGACAAGCTGGGTCAAACCTCCTTTCTTCAGGCTGACGAATGGACTGAAATGCAGTTTACTAACTCCATCTGTTCGTACTCCAGAAGGCTTTTAAACTTGACAGCTGGCGTGAAATTTCTAGTTACGACCTGAACATACCCCACACCCCCACTTCCTCTGAGCTCCAAAATCACCAGCACCTCCCTGCCTGCTTGGCGTGACCCAGCCGGTGGGCCTGACCTGTGGCAAGATGACTTTCTTCAGCTGCTCCGGAGTGAAGTGGCCCACGTAGGCCTCGATGTGAGACAGCAGCACCAGCCGCACGTGTTCCTCGTGGACCTCGAACAGCCGCAGCAGCTCAGGGATCACCCGGGCCTGGAACAGGGCTGGCGAGAGCAAGCATGTGGCTTCTCCCCAGGTGCTGTATCTGCCCCAAACCAGAGAGGGTCAGGATGAATGACAGCTGCCAGGGCAGTGGGGAAAGGCCAGAGCACAGCTGAGACACGCAGGCTCTCTGTACTGAGACGCTCTCACTCTGCTGAGCCAAGGGGACATCTCCTGTGCTGACCTGAGGACAGATTCTGACTGCTCTTCCTATTGGAAGGTCCGTCCCGAGAGACCATGAGGTCTCGTCGACAGTCTTGCTCTAACAGACTACTTTGGTCCAGGGACATTGGGACGCTCCCTACCCCGACCCTGGCGGCACGCTGTGAGATCTATGGTGAAGTGAAGCCTTCTCGTTCCTGCTAAACTAAGGCACTCTTTTCTGCAGACTCTGAACTCTGAATCATTTGGAGAAAAGATCTGAGCTTTTAACCAATTAAGGATTTCTAAATCCACCTAAATAACCTGTAAACCCTGCTTCTGGGTATCCCGCCTTCCTGGGCCAGGCCAGTATGAAAAAGTCTTACTCTGACCATTTTGCTCGTATCTGCATTAAAAAAAGATACCCTATGAGAGCTCATTCATTTATCCCTCAGAGTTTTCTGCTGCTGGGACCAGCAGTTAGCATAATGGCTATGTCACTGGACTCCCACCATGTAGTCGACCGCAGTTCGAGTCCCGGACCCAGTGGCTTAAACTCACGCCGGGCGCATGTGCGTGCGTGCCCAGGATCCCAAGAGGAGAATGGAGGAGAAGGGACTATGGCGTGTCCATCCCCCTTGGGGGTGATTTCTTGCTTTCTGTCTCTGTCTTTCCGGCGAGCGCACGCACCCTATAGCAAAAACCTCTCAAAAAAAAAATTACCTTGGTGCTTTTCAATCCTTTCACCAAAAACAAAAACACATGGGTTGCACTTGTAAGTGAGGAGGCACTGCCCAAATGGCTCAGGGCAAGAGCAGAGATTCTTTGAGGATGTGAGTTTCACATGCGCAGAGAAAAGCCTGTGCTGCAGGAGGGAGGATGCTGCAGGAGACACCCACATCCATCCTGTGGGCCTGGGTGCCCAGGTTCAGGGTAGGGTTACCACATCAGGGACCGGTAACTGTCCCCCATTGTTAGATCCAAGCTTTTTTGTCTTCTTATTGCCAGAGGGTGCGTGTGCTCCCCAGTGGGGCGTGGTCATGTTGCAATTCCTTCTCCATTTCTCCATCCTCTTGGGATTTGGAGGATGCACGCATCAGGCCTAGTATGGTTTGTAAGTTTCCAGGGTTGGGATTCGAACTGCAGCTGGCTATATGAGATCTGGCACTCTTAACCACCAGGCTACGGGGCTGGCTCTAGATCCAAGCATTAACTACACAATACACTACCCCTGCCCAAATATGGACTAAGAGTCACCAAACTCCTTAATTACCAATAATAATTTGAAAAAAAAAAATTCACCTTTTTTGGGGCCAAGCAGATGAGGAAGGAAATTCTTAACGGCTACAGGCTCTGCAAACACCAGCTGGTTGAGCAGAAGTGGCACCAGCCTGGAAGCGATTAGCTCCTCGGACAGGCAGCTGACTCTGTCCAGCAGGAACCTACGGACACAGGAGCAAAGTGGTAATGGGCTGAGGCGTGTGCTGTCACACGGGGGGCAGGGCTGGCTCACTCCTGCCTGGGTGGCCAGGAAGAAACTGGTGCTGCCAAGTATGTGAGACATGCACGCCTCCTGCCAGCAAGGCTGTGGCAGACGCCCTCCTCAACACAGATTGGCCTCTCCCTAGCAGGCCAGAGGCCTCCCAGGTGACTGGCGCGGGAAGCCAGCATGCAGACAGCAGGCCTCAGTGGGCAGCCCCTGTAAGAGAGCCCTCACTAGCCTAAAACGACTTACGTCACAGCACTCTGGGGAGGCACAGACACCAGTATTAGCAGTAGTGATACCTGCTGTGCCTCCGGCTCGCCTGGAAACCGTCACCTCCGTTTCCTTCCCTGTAATGCCTCCCACCTGGCCACGGCCCAGTACTCCCCCTCCTGTGGGAACCACACCAGGCCACCAGACACCCCCGCAGTCCACCTCCTGCAGTCCACCAGTCCCTTCCTGCCATGGTCCTGCCTCCTCCAGCCAACCCCCCTGCCCTGGAGCAACATGTCCTATCCTCTGCGACACGGCGGGGCTCCCAGGTCTAGGTCTTGCCTGCTGCCTCTCCCACTGCAGCCCTACTCAGCCCAAGCCAGCCTGTTAGGATAGCTAGTCTGCTGGTTCAGGACGCCGCAGCCCGCTGGCTCTCTGTGACCTGGCATTGTCTGACGTATCCTTCCCACTGGCCCCTCACAAGGCTGGGGCCCCAGGGTTACAATGGGCACCTACTGCCCTGTTCATGCCACCCATACTCTGGGAAAATGTCACCAAGCACAGGCTGAGGACACCTCAGCTCATGAGTATAGCCTTGTGAGGCCAGCTGCGCACACACTGCTGTTGCACCCCAATACTCCTGCCTGCGTGCCCAGGCTGCAGGCGCATGCCCTGCACCTGCAGCCTCCCTTCCTGGGACTGCCAACTTCCTCGGCAATGGCGATGCCCACACCCACGCCCTTACACAAGGCCTCGCATCTCCTACCAGGGCCTACTGCCCTCCCAGACAACAGGGTGATCCCCCAGAGGGAGGTGAAACTGCTTCCCACCTGCGTTTATCCCAATGGCTCCACAGCCTTAAGTCCACTGTTCACTCGTGGCGTCAACACCGCTCACGGCCACACAGGACCAGGTCATCCTCCTGTCCTGGTCTTGCAGGGTGCCCTTCCAGGACTCAGCCGCCCTCCACCTGCCACACTGCACTGTCGCTGCTGCTCTCTTACAGGGGCCGCCCACTGAGGCCTGCTGTCTGCATGCTGGCTTCCCGCGCCAGAACCGTCTCCCCAGAGCCTCGTGGAAAGTCTGGCACGGAGGAAGTGTTCACGAGCCGAATGCTGCTGGCCTTTCTAAAACGCCTGACATGCTCATGTGGACTTAATTAAACCAGGTTGCTGAATTCAAGGTCTTAACTTTCTGAACTTACTTGAAGAACTCCGTTTTCTCCTCTTCACTCTTCAATGTTAAACTTTTCAAGAAATTCATAACTTCTAAAAAATCATTTCTAAATGCCAAAACAGAACAAAGAGCAGACGATGGGTTAGAGATGGCATGTCACAAAGCTGTAACCACAGACAGCGTGCTACAACTTTCGACAAAGACACATCCTCCTAAGCAGCTCAAGGATTTTCTCGAGCTTAGTAGACAAATACGAT
Organism: Tupaia belangeri; assembly: GCA_000181375.1. Taxonomy (NCBI): domain Eukaryota; kingdom Metazoa; phylum Chordata; class Mammalia; order Scandentia; family Tupaiidae; genus Tupaia; species Tupaia belangeri. Next base: position 7,382 of record AAPY01728467.1, on the reverse strand, counting down.
GGAACACACTTATAGCAAATCTGATGTCTTAAGAATATCAGAGACCTGTAAAGAGATTAGAGGCTTAAACACACAAACATGCTTTATAGTTTTAGGTCACCATAATCTTCCAAACATTTGTTTTAACAGGTTACATGTAAATTAAACGTCCTGGGAGAAATGACAGTACCATGACAAAGTAGTCTGACTCCCAGGTCTCCTTTGTGAAGTGAAACCATTAAAGAGGGCTGGGAAAGTGGTGTTTCGGTACAGCTCTCACTTCTGCTACTCGGCCAGGCTTTCAGTGAGGCAGGGACGAGTGAGAGGCGGGGTGGGTCTCCACAGGGCCGCCTGAGTCTCAGGGCGCCCGCAGGCCACGCAGCCCCACGGTCACATTCCGCCACGGGACGGGCTGCTCGGGCACACACCTGGACAGCCTGCACAGCAGGCCCGGAAGCACACTACCCCAGGACTGCAGCTATGTTCACGGGTCCCGGCCCTCTGGCTCAGCAGTGGAGAAACTCTCAGATGTCTTAAATGAAATGAAAGAGGCTCAGCTTCCACCACAAGGGATGCCAGCCCCGGCTCTTCTGTCGCCTCTCGATGGGTCTTCTCGCATGTAACAACAGGGCTTCAGGAAGATGGGGCCAGTATTTTAGTAACTTTCTTTTCCTCCACTGAAACAATTCTTGGGGGCTGGATGGGGGCACCTTGGTAAAACACAGCGGTCTCAGGCTGATCCACACCGGGATGGCTCCGGGGCTGAGTCGGAGACCTTCCTACAGATGCCAGCTGTGCAAGGCCATGGTCCTGGGCTGGCTGGGCTGGGGTGCATCATGGGGTCAAGACCCTGTTCAAGGTACCTGTCTCTCTGACTCATGGAAGAAATAAGTAAGCAAACTTTAAAAGAAAATACAATTCTTGGGACCAGCAAATGGTGTAACAGTTACATCACTGGACTTTCACATAGTTGACCACAGTTCAAGTCCCAGACCTGGCGGTTTAAAACCACGCCAGGAGCACATGTGTGTACATGCCCAACACCCCGAGAGGAGAATGGAGGAGAAGGGACTGTAGTGTGGCCATCCCCCCTTGGGGGTGATTTCTTGCTTTCCGTCTCTCTGCATATGTCAAGTGCATGTGCCCTATAGCAAAAAATCCCTCTTTAAAAAGAGAGAGAGAACCTCTCACAATGCGAAAGGTTTGAAACAGTTTCTTGGAAACAAAAGTGACAATTACAACCCCAACAACTATAAAGCCTACTTGCTTAGTAACAGACATTCTGTCCTAGACATCACTGTCCCTCCGCAGAAATGAGCAGTTTCCCCTTCGTTCAGGTTCTTCACTTCTCGACTGTAAATATGTAAGGGCCTTTAGTTTCAAAACAAACCTTTAGTTTTAAAACACGGCTGGCTTTGCTAACTGCTAAGCCACTAAAAGTCACAAAGATGGAACTAACCTGTGCAGAAGTTCTGCAGTCATGGAAATAAACAATGGACATGAGATTATAACTGTGCGGCAAGGTTCCGAATAAGCCGGAACCCAGGAAAGTACGAGATCATGCAGCACCCCGAGTCAGCCTCCCTGCTCTCCTATACAACCGAGTGGACAAGACAGGCACTACCACCTTACAAACAGATCAACTGCAACGTTCTTCACTGAAAATGACAGATACGGTATTATCCTGAATTTGACTGTCAAGCTTTGAAAATCTAAGTTGTGCCCCACAAAGACATAACAAATGTAACTAAGAAATTAGAAAATAAATTTCTAAAAAGGGGAAAAAAGCCAGCCAGTGCCATAGTGGTTAAGGTAACTGGATGGCTGGCCACATGGCTTGAATTTCAGATCTGGCAACTTGAAAAACACACTGGAGGGACTAGCAGCTGGCGTAATGGCTATGTCACTGGACTCCCATGTAGTTGACTATGGTTTGAGTCCCAGATCTGGTGGTTTAAACTCACCCCAGGTGCGTGTGCGTGTGTGCCCAAAATCCCAAAAGGAGAATGGAGGAGAAGGGATTGTGGCGTGGTCATCCCCCTGGCGGGTGATTTCTTGCTTTCTGTCTCTCTGGTGAGAGCACATGCCCTACAGCAAAAACTTCTTAAACAAACAAACAAACAAAAAACACTGGATGTGCGTGCGTGAGCCTACTCAGAATCCCGAGAGAATGGAGAAGGGACTGTGACTGTGGTGTGGCCATCCTCTCTAGGAAGGTGCTTTCCCACTTTTCCTCTGCCCCCCGCCCCCCGCAAGCACACATACAACAATAAGGAAGGAAAAAAAAAACGAAAAGAAGGGAAGGAAAGGGGAACAGTTTTCTGCCTGAGGAAAATAAGCTCACACCCAGTCCCCACAACCAGAAGTCAACAATGACAAGTGCATGGCCACCATGCAAAGGCAGCAGAAAGCAGAGGCTGTGTCTAGTCAGCTGCACGAAGGTCCAGCTGTACCCTGGATGTGGCAGAAGCCCTGATGGATCTGGCTGTAACCCCTAAACTCTGGTCTCCCTGACAATCAAGGGCTTCAGGAACGTCCTGTGACAGGAACTTGAGGAGCAGCCTGATTTGTCCTGCTATATTCTTCTCTGGAAAATGTTTGAACTCCCCTAATAATTAACGACAACGTCAGGGGCTGCCTTGTTTGGCCCCAAACCTTACGCCAGCACACACCCAACACGGTCGGTAGCAGGCCGTAGTGGAAAGCCGCCGCACCCACACGGAGGCCCTCACCTGAAGAAGTCATGGGACAGTAAGGTGCAGAGCGCAGGCCGACACTTCTGGGAGGGGATTCAGCAGAGCTGAGTGCAAGGTCTGTTGGAAGCTGGAGAGAACATCCGCTGAAACTGAAATCCAGAGCGACAGTTAGTTCCAATGCCTTCTCCCTCTTTTCAGGACCTCTATAGCTGGAGACTGACGAGAGCAAAAACCAACCTGTAAAAGCCCAAACAAACAGAGCCTGGCTGTTGCTAAGCAGCGTCCTGCCTGCCTTAGGCCAAGCTCCTCAGCAGGTGTAGACAGCTGTCCTGCCAGTGATCCCGGTCCCGCCCAGCCCCTCCCCTTCTGCACCTCTCAGTCTCTGTTTAACCCAGCACCAGCTCGAAGGTTTGTTAAGTGGCCTTTCTCAGCCGGGGTTCCTCCTCCAGAGGACACAGGAAGTTGTGTGAATGGCTGTATTTCTAGTACCATCTCCTCAGGATGGTACACAACCAGCACCACGCCAGAGGCAGGAGAGCTCTTTGCTCATTATGCACAATGGATGACGCAGGGCCTCAGAGCTCAGTGCTCCAGAACCCAGGCTGGAACCATGTGGCACGACAGCCAAGTGCTGCTTCACACATCAGAATGCCAGCAGGCCTGGGAGGAGGGACCACTGCAATCACACAAACGCCCCAGTGATGGGAGATGCCGGCCAGCAAGGGCCTAACGGGGCGTCTGCCTGAGTAGTCAAGGCCCAGCGTGGTTGCAGGAATGAAGCCTCCACCAGGTGCCCACTTGGAGAACACAGAAGAAAGGAGAGAATACGGGCTACAGCAGACTAGGCTTCAAGGTGAATGAGAAATTCAAGTAATGTGTACATTTCAGCAGTAAGAAAATAATCAAAAGGATTTTGGGAGAAGAGTGATAAAGAGACATTAAGCCTGATTTAAAAATTAACCGAAAGTTCTGACACTATTACTCAGATTATTACATATTCATCATTAGTGGTTTGTACTCATTCACTGGTTGCCTCAGTAAGAAGTCTTTATAGACTCTATAAATACTGTTAAAAACTATAAGAGGGACCAGCAGATGGCATAATGGTTACATTGCTGAACTCCCATGTAGTCGACTGCAGTTTGAGTCCCGGATCTGGTGGCTTAGAACTCATGCTGGGCACATATGTGTGCAGCCCAAAGTCCCAAGATGAGAATGGAGAAGAAGGGATTGTGGTATGGCCATCCCCCTGGAGGGTGGAGGGTGATTTCTCACTTTCTGTGTCTCTCTGGTGAGCACACATGCTGAAAGCAAAAAATCTAAAAAAATAAATAAATAAAAACTCATAAGAGAAGCAAACGTGAGGCTGACAGCTAGAGTTCACAGTTCCTCTTATTTAAAATCCTGCTCACTGTGCTGACGGACGCACTCGCAGCCTCTGTCCTAGTGCTACACGTCACCTAAGCAAGGCGCGGGCTCCTCACTCCGCCCAGGCCATGGTCACTGAGCTCCATGGAGGGCATGGTCTGGATGGCTTCCCACTCACTCTGCGATGCAGCAGTACGGCTCCACTCACCCTGTCCACTCAAGACTGTGAGCAAACTTTCCACCAAGGTTCCAAAGGAGTAGGCATCCCGAGCATGTCCGTGAGACGCCGGCAGAGTCGTGAATTCTGGAGACTGAAAGCAGCAGAGAAGTCACAACCAGAGGAGCTGCCTTAGAAGTCACTTAGCTTTCTCTAAAGCACCTCCCTACCGTTTGCATTTCCTACACTCGAATCCAACCTCAGAGTATTACACACTGATTTACATACTCTGAAAGCTGTTAATAAATACAATTTATCAAAGATTTTTCAATATTGAACGGGAGCAAAAAAAAGCCAGATTATGATATATGCTTTCGACTGTAACCCAGAGTAAAATCTTTGTCCTCTACCATGACCAGTATACATACAGACAATAGAAACAAAGATTTACAAAAACGATACGTAGCCTCACCGTCTAGGATGCCTGGTGACATGTCCTCTCTATTCCATTCACTCTAGATTGACTTAAAGCCCACAAACCGTCAGTCTGAAATCACACACATAATGCCGATTTGGATAAACCCGAGGCATTTCAAGGCTCAGGTCTACACTTATGTTCACGGTTGGGTTCATATTTCTTGGGAAGCAAACTAGGTTTATCTTTGGAATCACTGCTCATTTACCACAGTCTGAAGAACAAATTCAGAGGGAGCCTCTGCTTTCAAATTTACTAGCAGAGAGTCCTTCTTCCCAAGCTGCATGATATCAGCGACTCCTCTCCTGCGTGCCCGGGGTCCTGGTGAGCGGCCAGCGCACAGCCAAGGGCACAGCTTGCCGTGACATGGGTGAGGACCCTGTCCATGCCAGGTGTCGCTGTCTGTAAACAGTATCCCGGGCATCCGACAACTAAAAATGAAAGTTGGCCTCCTGGGCGGTGAGACTAATCTCAGAGACCCTCAAGGTCAGAGGAATTACAGAGCTTAGTCAAGAGACGGGAGGCTGGGACCAGCAGTTAGGATAATGGCTATGTCACTGGACTCCCATGTAGTTGGCTGCAGTTTGAGTCCCAGACCTGGCGGCTTAAACTCACACCAGCCATGTGTGCGTGCATGCCCAAGATCCCAAGAGGAGAATGGAGAAGGGACTGCAGCATGGCCATCCCCCCTGGGGGGTGATTCCTCGCTTTCTGTCTCTCTGTCTCTTTCTGTCTCTCTGTCTCTTTCTGTCTCTCTGTCTCTTTCTGTCTCTCTGGAGAGCACACGTGCCCTATAGAGAAAACCTCTCAAAAAAAAAAGAGACAGGTGGCTGAGGACAGTTTTCCGAAGTCTCAGTCTGAGTTACGCAGACACCTTCGTTACATCAGTCACCATCTTACCATCTCTTCAGGAGGGACAGCTGCTGGGTCTCTCACTGACTGAATACTCCTCAGAAACTAGAGAGAGAGAGAAGTTAGGGGAAGTAATCCATCCACACGTCCGGTGAGCCAATGTCTTACACAGTTATACAAGCAATGAGCGATGGAACCTTCCCATCAATGATACACACCACATTCACATGTTTAAAACTACAATCCAGCACCCTGGCACAGCGCAAGCCTTAGCAGAAAATAAACGTTAACTCCCTGCCCTCTACTCTTCAGAAAGGTTAGAGACAGCCTCTGCTGCTCAGAGGCATCTGTGCAGCTGTGGAAACTCCAACCCTCCTCTCTCTTCCTGCAAAGATATTAGCAAGTCAAGGCTTTTCCAGCACAGGGCAAGTCCATCACTAATCTTCTCACTAAATGAAGTAAGCCCTCAGCCTGTCTTCCCCGAGATATAAAAGGTGACAGAGCCACAGGTGACACCTGCAGAGCACGCACATTCCATCACCAACCCAAAGCTGGCTTCTGCAGCACTTGCATGTCCCCAGGACCAGCGAGGGGACCAGGAATACAAAAGGCACGCACTACACACCAACCCGCCATCACTTCCGTGAAGACCTGGACCTGCAATAACTGTGCTGAGTGCCAGAGGAGGGGCAGACTCTGCTGGAGACGGGGTGGCCGGAAGCAGGGCTCAGAGTGGGCTCCAGGGGAACAGGGAGAAAAAAGGCACTCCTGAGCTGCACACACAGGACGAGTAGTGCAGGAGGCTGGCAGGCCACGTTGGGCCACAGGGTAGCTCCAGAGCTGAGGGGAGGTAGGGAAATGCTGCTGCAGGACTCATAAGTCATGGGGCCACACGGGGACATGTCCTGCAGAAAGACAGCATGCTGTCGTACTGACGAGACACTGGTAAACCCAGAGAAGACAGCGGTGGGCAGGGACAGAAACAATCAGAGATGGTTTTGGCACTCGAGCTGAGCAAGGTCTGTGACAGACAAGGCCCACGGTAAGCACAGCAGCAGCACGGCGCAGAGCTGGACAGTGGGCTGAGCCCGCGCGGCAGACTGCGACGTGCCACATGAAGAGATGGGACAAACCAGAGGGTGGAAACTAGCGGGACGTGTGTGGAGCTGTCAACAGAACGCAAGCTACCTCACAGGCGGCCGAAAGGCAGCCTGGAGGCACATGCCAGGCCGGCTCCCAAGGCCCCTGTGACACTGGGCCACTGAGACCACCACTCGGGAAGTATTTTGTGAATGTGAACATGTGCCGGGTATCCGTTGAGGTGAGGCAGAAGGATAAAATAAAATAGCAGATGCACACCCTCAGGAAGCAAGACAGACCCATGCAGGTAAGAGAGTAAAGCCAGGTTCTCCAGAACAATGAGGGCACGAGGGTGCTGCTCAGTCTCTGGGCTCTTCATCTACAGAATGAGCAGGAAGGGGTACGGGGCCCTGACGCCTCCCTAGGAATAAAATCCTACAGCTCTAAGAACATGGGCATTGACAAGAAACACAGGTCTCCAAATCGAAGGTCACACTACACCGAAGGCAAATGCAAGGCAGGAACCGCTTCCCAAGAGGGCCCCCCCGGCTTACCTCGGGTGTGGCCTGAGGAATTCTACAAACAGTCTCCATTCCTCCTAGCTTCCAGTGCCCATCTTCACTCACGAACACAGACGAGAGGCAGACATTGTTGTGTGTTAGGTGTCCCTGGAAACAGAACAGGAAGAACACTGCCACTCCAATTTCTGAAGGAGAAGTTCTAACAAAACCAATACCAGTCACCAAAATAGATGATGAGTCTCCCCATTTGTGGC
>AAPY01728427.1:0-10280 GCA_000181375.1 Tupaia belangeri | reverse complement strand
TCCAGATAAATTTCCTTGAAAAATACTCTCCAAAAGCTAAAAAAGGGAGAGCTCTTACAGACTAAGGGCTCGCCAAAAAATCTTCTGGCACATGCTCTTTTAGTCCTAAATTTCCTGTCTCATGATAAAGATGGAGACTCAACTGCTGAGCGCTTCTGGCATTCAACTACCAAAACAAAATTTGCCTCAGTTTTGTGAAAAGATCCTCTGGACAATACACAGAATGGTCCGGACCTTGTCCTCATTTGGGGCAGAGGGTCTGTCTGCATCTATTCTCAGAAAATGGATGCTGCTCGTTGGTTACCAGAAAGATTAATCAAACAGATTGATTCTAACAAGCCATCCAGGGACGATGAAAGCCCTGAGATATCTCTCTCTCCTTCCACAGATCAACAAAATGAAGATCCTTCTTAAATACCTGATCCTGTTTTGCTTCTTCGACACTGCTGGTTTTGATCCTGGCGCCGCTCCTCCTGGCAGAATAGGGGGGTCTCTGTCTTGCTTTACAGGAACATTGCTGCTTTTATGCCAACAAGTCCAGCATCATTTGTGACAATCCCTTATGGTCTGCATGGAATGGACTCCTCCCCCTTTTTCCTCCCCATACTTGGTCCGATTCTGGGCTTACTGATTGTTTGCTCTTTGAGGCCTGTTCTCTTTAATAAGCTCATGGCTTTCCTTAAACGCCAAATTGGTGACTCCATAAAAATGCAGCCTATCCAAGTCCACTACCACAACCTGGAGATGGAGTATCGCGGAGCCTAGACATTGCTCCTGCCTGAGGCGTTGAATCGGTTAGCCAAAGATGGGTAAGAGAGTCTGAGCCTGTAACAGCTGTACTGTCCTCCCACCTAAGACAGGAAACCCATCATAGCTATGGGATTCTCCAATGACGGGTAAGGATGGACATGTGGCTCTGAAAACGACTCCCACCTAAGACAGGCACGATTCCCACAGGTTTTTCTCCTCTCTTTGAAAAAATAAAAAAGGGGGACGTGGCGGGCAGGAAATACGGAAGCCATCTTGAGCTATCTGCCATCTTGAGTTATCCACCATCTTGGAAACCATTAGGCTTCACTTCCTCACTGTGCAAACCGTCTCTCAGAAATCATGTGACCAACCGTTCTCCCTGGAAGTGGTTGGGTTTCTAGGCAACAGGAGAGATCCTCCCACATCAATGATTGGTTCATGCTGTTCTATCTCATTTACATTTCGGGCAACAATTGGTTCCCACCAGCTGTATATAACTCGCCATTTCTCCTCAATAAACGGAAGTAGACAGAAGAAGACGACTTGATCAGCACGCGTATTGTGTGTGCGTGTGTTTGTCCCATCTCTCACTCCCTCCCCCAGGGAACCTGTTCGACTGTCCTGCGGGTCGGGGCAGATAATGGTTGAATTTCGAATGAATTTTGAGAATCCAAATGTTGACTAGGAATCAGTCGGTGACAGAGTCGGATGAAGATTTGGAACAGGTGGGAGGAACAGCATGCACAGTGGCTCGGTGTCAGGAGCAAGCACAAAGACTGGAACTGCAGTTTCTGCTCAGCAAGGACTTCGCACAGGAGGGGCGTGATGAGAGTTGAGCCTGATGTGTTAGGGGACTGTTGATGATGACAAGCACCCATGTGTCCCCACATACAGGGCCTTCCTGGGTGTTGGCTCTCAGCCTCAGAGACCCACAGAGAAAGTATCAGTCAGCCTCCTTCACATGCATGGCAGCATTGGCAGCAGGACGGGGAACAGCGGTGTGCTTGACCCTGGCCGCATGGCCCTGCAGCAGACGCCGTGACTGAACTCCAGGTGCCCGGAGCGTTCTCTCTGCAGCTCCCTGTCGCTCACACTCTGGGAACAAACAGGAGGGGACCCAGATAGTACTGACGTGACACCTTTGACTACGGTACAATATACTTCATCAGGCAGCTGGTGCCAGATCTCAGCAGGACGTGGAGTATGTGAGCCAGAGCAGTAGATCGAGCGAACTCCCCCGACAGGAATTCAGAGAACCCGTGTTCCCAGCTACCTGAACAGGACGTTCGGGGTGTGCTAGCGCAGAAGAAGCAGGGATTGTGCCTTTCCATCCCAAGAGCCTTCTAACTACTGGCTGGAAACTTGTCCTAGGGATTATGTTAGGAAGTTTCAAGAACCTCAGACTGCTTGTGTTGGAAAAGATCTTACAGACTTTCCACTCTAACTTTCTTGATGTGTAGATGTGGAAACTGAGGTCAAAGAAGTCCAAGGTCATGCGACCGCCACGAGGGGGTGCTCTCTCCTGGTCACTTTTCAGTGTTCTTCATCTGCTGCAAAATGTTCTCTTCATCTAGTCGGATGCACAGAATTGCATCACTCTTGGTTAATGGTCTATTTGCCAGACATTTAATTGTTCATTTAAAAAAAGATTACTGGCTCCCTAAGGATGTGGAACAGTTTTAAGGAGGAAGAGGCGAATTCAGTCAGCACAACTTTCCTCCGTGTTGACTTGACTGCCATTTGTGTTATTTGTATTAAATAATATAAATATTCAGCAGCATGTAGCAAGTGTCACAGATAAAATAGCAGGTTAGGAAATCAAAGCTCAGGGACATTGAGTTTCTGGCTTGCCTTCAGTTTGCACAGCAACCACAGCTAGAATGCAGTGAAGACTCTGCTGACACCCAGAACCATGGCCTCGAGGAGACTGTGCTGTGCAGTGAAAGGGGAACTATGAGGGCCCCAGAGAATACGTGGAGGGGCCCTGAGAAGCTTTGCAGTGCCTGTCTGATTAAAGAGAGTTTCTGTAAGAGAACCTCATGGAACCACTGGCATGGGCCTGACTCAGGGCTCTTTTCCATCATCAACAGTGAAGTACTAGAAACAAACAACACAAACCACGGGGACTGATGGAACGGACACAGCAGCATTAGGGACAGTATCTGGCCGAGAGGAAATGCTCACTGAGTGTTTGCTGAGGGTGGAGGGGATGGAAAAGGAAGGAGGGGAGAGAGAAAAGGTGGAAGGGTTTTTAAAAATAGCTTTCAAAACAGGAAACAATGGACCTAAAGTTCAAACTGCTCAGTGCCGCAAACATAACACGAGTACAGCATTCAGACCTCTGCAGAGTGGTCGGCTGTAGAATCTGTGATTTATTTTTGGACGAAGTTTTGAATTGAACTTCAAGGAATATTTGAAAAACCTATTTTGGTTGAGCTTTCTTCTCATACATTTGTAGAGCTGAAATAACTTGGCCTTTTGGCCGAAGTGCTGTGTAAGAAATATTTTGTATATTGTGACAGGACCCCAGGGCCAGCTCTGCCCACCAATGAAGCACACGGAGCTAGGAAAGGAGACTCTCCTTTGAACAGAAATCTCCACCGGCAAACTCCAATTGTTAGGAAAATTACCGAGCTTCATTATAACATGCTATATTAAACCTTTGGCAAATGCACTCTATAATTGTAAAACCCGTAACGCACAATCTTTGTGAAGTTAAGGTTCTGTTAAGATGTTTCATTAAATGTTTAAGATGTTTTACTTTTAATACTTACGAACACAATGATGAATGACGGAAATATTGTCCTGTGTTGTGTGGGAAGGGCCAGCTGTGCAGGGTATCGTTTTAGAGTCAGCTTTTAGATCCCACTTCTAATGATAAATTCATGGCACTCCATTTTTTTTCTAACACAATCTAATTTCTTCATTAAATTAACAGGCAAACTCCCTTCCAGGCCCAACACTCCCTGCCGTTCCTAGGGATTTCTCTCTCACTGCCCTGCCCGAGCTGGGACCCCAGCCTGTCTCTCCAGTAACTTGAGTCCTTTGGTGTCCTCCTTCCTGCTTGCCGGCCACTCCCCCACACCACTGGTTATTCAAGTTCTGGCCACACTTCTCCCTTGAACTCCAGGGCCCTTTGCAGTCCGTGTCACTCCAGGGGACGTGCTCTGCTGTGCACCATGGCCCTTCATGTCTACTTCTCTTTCTTTTTAAAGTTTATTTCTTCCATGAGAAGAGACAGAGAGAGAGAACACTGGGGACCAGCAGATGGTGTAATGGCTATGTCACTGGACTCCCATGTAGTCGACCGTAGTTCAAGTCTTGGACCCGGTGGCTTAAACTCACACCAGGCACGTGTGCTTGCGTGCCCAAGATTCCCAGAAGAGAATGGAGGAGAAGGGATTGTGGCGTGGCCATCCCCCCGGGGGGTGATTTCTCGCTTTCTATCTCTTTCTCTCTGTCTTTCTGGCGAGTACATGTGCCCTATAGCAAAAACTTCTCCAAAAAAAAAAAAAAAAAAGAAAGAGCAGATACTTCCAATGGGGTCCTTATGCTTCTGGGATTCACCCGGCTCCAGCCCCCTCTGGATGACGGCGCACCCTGTGTGCAGGGAGGTCCTGGATCTGAACTGGAAGCTTCCCTTGCAGGTCCACCTTCCAAGCTGCGTTACTGCTGTGCCACCATCTGGCCTCTGCGTCCACTGTCCTTCTGTCTTCCACCAGTGTATACATCTCGATGGTAAGCACCTGCTCCTGAGTTATCTATAGTGCTGAGCACAATGCCCTGTGTGTCTAATTTAATTTTTTTTTTTTTTAGGTTTCTGCCATAGGACACATGTGCTTCGTGGGGAGAGACAGAGAGAGGGAAAGTGAGAGATCACCCCACCTCCCAGGGGAATTGGCCATGCCAAGATCCTCTTAAGATTTTAGGGGACCAACAGGTGGCGGTTAAGGTGCTGGACTCCTGCATGGCCAATGGTGGTTTGAATCCTGGACCTGGTAGCTTGAAAATCCTGCTTAATCCATTTTAAACCATCAGAAATATTTAAAGAACAAAACTGAAAAAGCAGGTCATAACCCCCCAGAAAACCTGGTAACTTTTTTTTCCTGAATGGCAACAATTAAAATGAAAGTACTAATAGCAGCTGCTCCTCACCAAGTCCTTCCGGAGTGCCAGTGGGCCCACCACAGACCCAGCATGAGTTAGTGCCAGGAAACCTGTCTGTTGGTACTATTATTATTGCTTTACTGATGGGAACCGAGGCAGAGTGCTGAGAATTCGCTCGTGTTGCTCTGGACGGCGACCGAAAGGGCTGGGATTGAAACCCAGGCAGTCTGTCTCCACAGCTCTCACTCTTAATTTCTTCACAAACATCTCACCCTCTCCAGCCCAGCCGAAGTATTCCAAGTCCGTGAAGTCTCATGCGGGCACCTTCTTTTCCAGTTATTGAAAATATTCGTGTCCTCTCACTAGAAGACCGCATGTGTTGCAGTTACCAGCCCTGGAGAGACTTGGGCCATCCTCAAAGAGAGCCACGGTGTCTGCTTGACAAAAGCCATAATTTTCCTGACCTGCTTTGGGCTGGCCTCTCAAAGCAAATGCAGGCAGACACTTGGCAGTGGGCTCGGGCTCCCAGCACAGACTGTTAGTGTTGGCTGCTCGGCCCTCTCCCCATTCGTGAACTGTCACACCAGCTTCTTTGATCCTCCCAGGGTCTCGAGAGTGCCAGAATCATTACTCCACATTATTGCTGTGCGTCAGATAATTGCCAGGGGAAACGCGAAGGCTGGCCTGGGCCATGCGGGGATTATCGGGTCCTGCGTGGTACAGCGTTCAAACTTCGCTTCTGGGACGGGCTCCAGAGAGGAGGCATTGCTTATTTTTATTGTCCCAAAGCCATGAACAGGGAAAAAATGGGAATGAACAGAAATTGATACACTAGAACCAGAGCCAGGCATGATTTACTAGCATTTTTACCTGACCTGAGATTGCTTACTTAGAAAAAAGAAACATTATAAAGTCTCAGGAAAATGTCATGAATCACAGTCAGCATGATTTCACATTGGGGCTCCATAAAACGATGTGTGTGTGTGTTTTCCCTTAAAGCAAAGAAACTGTCCAGGAAAATCAAATGAGCCAAAGGTAGCCCTGCCACACGGCAGGGCCACTGCAGCAGCCTTGCGGCCCTCCCAACAGCACCGTGGGAGCTGGGTCAGGCCGTGTAGGACCAACAAGGGATGGCAGACTGGCGAATACACAGACACCTCCTCCTCTCAGGGCTCTCCACACACTCCATGCCTGGAACACACCACCACAGGAAGCCAGGAAGGAGAGGAAACGTTAATCAAAGCCTTCCACCCGGGTTAATGGTTCCCTTACCTTGTGTGTTCTTGGCACTTTGCAAGAAGTGTGAATGCAGTTTTGAAGCAACTAGATAATTAATGCTATTCTTATAGCTACCGGCTGAAAGACACTTTAGAAACCATCGAGTTTAAAAAAATGAACTGAACTCTAGACTTGATTTGTTTTTCACCCTGTTCCTATGAATGCCCGTTTGCTCCAGGATTCAGTGTAGGGTAGCACACTGTTCAGCTGTCAGGTCTCCTGTCTCCTCTGTGCTACGACGGTGCCTGTTTCTGTCTCCGCCACCTTGGTTGTCATGATTAATGGCCACGGCCATTCTGGTGTGTTGGCGTGGTACCCTGCGGCGTGCCCCAGTCTGAGTTCTCCTGATGTCTTTCTCGTAATGAGACAGGGGTTATAGTGTGGGGGAGGACGGTGAGGTGGGCGCCACCTGCTCACAATCGTAACCAGTCTACCTGAGGACATCGCGGTATTCTTGGCGATGCGGGCCTCCATCACCTGGCTAATGGTGAGCTTGCCATTTTCCTGTCTCGACCAGGAGTGAGTCCGCTAGGCTTGGCCCATCTCAGGGTGTGAGTGGGGAAGTCAACTCGTCTCTTAGAGGAGAGAGTCCACATGAGGATCAGAGTCTTTCTAGAGAAAGATAGCTCTCTCCCCATTTTACTCAATCGTTTGTGTTTGTACATTTGTGGGTACTCATTTTGTATTTAGTTCATAACCCAATGCCACGTCAAGTGTTCTGCTACCAGACTGCTCCAGTTTGGCCCAGGGCCCCCCTCAGCCTGGCTCCAGCACTCCTCTTACCATCCTGGCCACTGGGTGACACTTCCTCCCTTTTTGGCACTACAAGGTGCTCTAGGCTCACCTCCTACTGTACCTGTCCCAGCCCTGGCATCAGGTAAAGAGCCCTGGTTCCTTTCATTCAAGAATAGCATTTATTAGAAGTATTTATTAGTATTTATAGAAGTAAAGGAAACCATCACCTTTATTTGTTTTAAGAGAGATTTTTTTGCTATAGGGAGTGTGTGCTCACCAAAAAGACAGAGGGAGACAGAGAGACAGAAAATGAGAAATTACCCCTCCCCCCCCGGAGGGATGGCCACACCGCAATTCCTTCTCCTCCATTCTTCTCTCAGGATTTTGGGCACACATGCACATGCACATGCACCTGGTGTGTTTTAAGCCTTCAGGACTCAAACTGTAGTCAACTACATGGGAGTCCATCGGTGTAACCATTTCGCCATCCTCTGGTTCTGAAACCACCAACTTTTAACCTCTTGATTGACCAGACAAGGCAGCTGAGGTGCAGGTGCTGGAATCCATGACCTGGGGTAAGTGGCATGCAGGGAAGCCCTGGGTCTGGCTCCCAGTTCAATGGTCTTTCCTTCATTCCAGCCCTTTGTCATGTCTCTGTTTTTCCAGCTGGACTGTGTGCTCCTTAAGGTGGGAGTATGTTTGCTGCTCTTGGTGACATCTCCATTGTGCCTTATGCATTGCTGGGCGTGGAGCAGACAATAAAGGCAGCTCTCTGCAGTGTCCCCGCCTCTGCTCAGGTGAGACCCTCACAAACCCAGCCCTAAACTACAACTTTCACTCATGCAGCAGTCTTCTCTCTAGTCCACCCTACTCATTGTTGCAAGGTCAAGGACAAACTGTTGAGTTCTGATAATTTCTTACTCAACACCATCTCACAGAATAAAGTTAAACTCACAACATTCAAATTTATCCCCCTTTCCATTTCTCTCACGTCTTGAACAGTCTCCTAAGACATTCTTTAAAAAAATTGCTATATCCCATGTTGTCCAGAAAAGAACAGCCAGCCCTCAGATGTAGTTAGTCTGTCACTGATTCCATCTCTGTCTCCCATCAGCCTTACATTCCTCATTCACTAACCGCAGAATAAGTGTCCCTGTCAGTCTTTCTTTTTTCTTTTTCTTTTTCTTTTGGAGAGGTTTTTGCTATAGGCCGCATGCACTTGCCAGAAAGAGAGAGAGAGGACAAGAGAGACAGAAAGCGAGAAATCGCACCCCAGGGGGGATGGCCATACCACAATCCCTTCTCCTCCATTCTCCTCTCGGGATCCTGGGCACACATGCACACGTGCCCAGAGTGAGTTTAAGCCACCGGGTCTGGGACTCAAACCGCAGTTGACTACATGGGAGTTCAGCGACATAGCCATTACACTAACTGCTGGTCCCCCTATTACTATTTCTCAGACTTATGTTTCTATTAACACCTTTTCTGTTGACTCATTCTGTTCACCATGCTTATAGGATGAATTACTCCCAACTAATAAAGATAAAAAGTGTCAAAACCCTTTCCCTGCCCTTCTTTACCTCACGCCATCGCTTTCTTTCAGTCATCTTTATATTACTCAAAGGGAAAAGCTTCTGCCTTCCTACTCATGTTAACTGATTGGCTTATCCTACCTGGAAATAATTCCTCATCCTAATTAACCCTTTACAGTTCTCCTAAAGTGTCCTAAATGGTCTCTTAAAAGATTCTAATTACTCTATCAGCCATGGTCCTAGCAGGAAACAGTACATCCCAAGGGATTTTATGAAACTAAAATTTAGTGGAGCACAGTAACCTTGGGAAGGTGGAACTGACAGGCAGGGACCAGCGGGCAGAGCGGGCAGTGAGTGGCAGTGTTTCCAGCAACAAGCAAGAGCTGGATCTGCGAGGAGCCTCACCCCAGGAGAGGAGAATCAGCCTCTGGCAAGGCCACCGCCCAGCAGCAGGGGGAGCAGACATTCCTGCAGGTCTCCCTTGCTCTTTGCTATCCTGTTGGTTAACACAGCCTTAGGACAGAGGGCACGGAAGCTCATGTAATGCATTTATTGAGGTCAGTCTTCTTTCTTTTTAAAAAATCTAATTTAATTTATTGTTATCACAATCTGTTTTATGTTACATTGAATCACATATATCTTTACAGTGTATTATTTTTTCCAGCATGATTACTATGCGTATCATTCAAGACAAAGACATTACTATCCACATCAACATCATCAAATAGCTTTTCAGCATTTTTTCATATTATTATTTTTATTATTCTCATTTTTAAAACATTCAACCACTATATATCATTTGGCTTGTATAAAGAATTTACTCAACATGAAATACGTCTCAGACCAGTCCAGTTGAGGTCTTCTATGAGGTAAGAGGAGGGGTATTGAACTGATGGATAATGAATTGGGGTGGAAAGAGGCAAAGAGCATAACCAGCATAGTTACTTACCTGTTTTAACATTTGGGAAGATTTTCCTGCTCACTTTTAGAAGTTTTTCTTCCTCTGAGCTCTGTAAGGCTATCTCCTGTTTTCTGTCACTAATGTGCTTATTTCAAAACTACAACACTGCTATGTTGGAGGGCTATGCTTGGGCTTGACCACACAGGCCAGGGGGCACAGCCAAGTGCACCACCTTCCTTCAGAACGTGTCCTGAAGTTCCAAACATCTCTGCTGGCTCTTCCCCCACCATCCCAGTGCTGTCGGCATTCTTCAAAATTCTCTCCTCAGGTCTCTGTTCTCTCTGGGGAACCCTATACACTGCAGGCTTTTGTCTCCACATGTGTGCAAGGACTTCCAAATCCATATTCTAAACTCAGCCTCTCTGGTTTATTAGCAAGAATTCAAGGTCCTCAATATATCGACCTCTTGTTGCAGAAAAACAGACCAACGAGAAACCAAGAGCCACTCAGAGAGTAGGAGAACTCAGGTTTATCCGGCCAGTGGTCCCAGCAAAGCTAAACTGTCAAGTCGGGCCCCAACTTGAGGAGGCTACAGGGGTTGTATAGTCAGGGTAATGGATGTAGCAAAACAGTTGCAGTCCAGCTTGTAACATTTCCACAGGCGATGTACAAAGGTGGACTAAAAAGACTTCCTGTTTGCAAGCAGATAGCTCACTGGATTTGTGTAGCTCTTCCTCGGGGCCTTCTCTTCTTACTCTCTCTTACCTTCCCTGGCTCCTCCTACCAACCAGGACCCCCGGGGTCAGGGCTTTTGTTGTGTTCTGCTGTTTTAATCTGATTTGATCTTTGATGTATCATGAGTGTCTATGTTACACCTGACACATAATAGGCATTTAATACATATTTATTGAATAGTGACTGGATTGCTTCCAGTGAAATCAGATTATAGTTTCTACTCCCAAACATACGACCTTGCT
>AAPY01728416.1:0-11262 GCA_000181375.1 Tupaia belangeri | reverse complement strand
TGAGTGAGTGGGATGGCCACACTCTTGCTGCTGATGGTTTCGTGTGTGAATACTTTGGTCAAAACTTACCGAATTATGTGCTTTAAACACATCCAGTTTATTGCGTATCAATTATACCTTGGAGAATTTAAAAATAATCTTTTTCAGTTTTCTTTTTATACCTTTTCACTGCTTAAAACTGTTCTTTAATTAGACCTTTGCTTTCTGTTCTCTTATTTTTCTTGGAAACCTCCCTTTTGTTTGAAAATCTAAAAAGGAATGACTCCAGCTCACGTCTTAGGATGTTACCAGCACCACTTGGTTTTAGATTAGGAGTACTTCCGAAGTGCAGCTTTTATGTTACATACATTTTCCATCAAGCTACGCAAAGAGCTACAAATCAATCACAATAGAAATTGTAGATATATTGGGGCCAATAGGTGACATGGTCCTTAACGGCTGACCCGCTTAGTCCCAGACCTGGCTTGCTTTTTCACTTTCCCTCTCTGTCTCTCTATCTGGTGAGCACAGGTGCCTGATGGCAAAATTTAAAAATACAATAATAATAAATAAAAATTAAATAAATAATCTTTAAAAAATAAAAGAAAGAAATTATGGATATAATCATTACAGAAATCTTCCTAGAAGTATCAAAGTCATCTAATTATATCAACTCTATGCCTAGCAGACGAGAAGCTTTCTATATACTATCTTCATCTACTTATTCATTTACACACTCCTTCATCTATTCATTTATTCAAATGAGGGATAATTATTGAGTGCTAGCCACTGTAGTATTACTGAGTGTCTGTACGTCTTAGGTAGGCCCTGTGCTCAGTATTTAACTTTCCAAACTAAAAAGAAGACTGAGGCATGGTAAGTGAGATAAAAGCAGTTTATTTGAACCAACACTTTGAATCACTCAGATGAACAGAGTCTGGTTTTCCAGACATATGCTTATCAAAATGATGACCAAGAAAGATGTTTTATGTAGTAAAGAGAAGGGCAAGAATAGAGGAAGTTACAGGTTGTCAGGAGTTTACACTGGTCGACTTGAAATAAGGCAGGCAACCGACTGGTTATGCCTTAATGTTTACATCACGAACTCAAGAACACTGGGATCAAGAAAGGGTGAGGGCCATTTTGCAGTATCAAAATTGATCTGTTGTAAATTCAAATATGCCTCTTGGGGCCAGCAGGTGGCATGTGGTTAGGATGCTAGATCCCACATAGCTGAATCTGCTCTTTAAGTCCCGGACCCAGCGGCTTAAAAAACAAACAAACAAACGAACAAACAAAACCAAAACTTGCACATATGCTTGAGTGTCTAAAGTCCTGAGAGGAGAATGGAGGAAAAGGAATTATGGCATGGCCATCCCTGAGGATGATTCTCACTTTCTCTGTCTCTTCATCTCTCTGTCTCCTTCTGGCAAGTGCTCACGCCCTTTGGTAAAATTTAAAATTTTTTTTTAAAAAGGCCTTTTTCGGGAATAATCCTGATGGTATGGGACCTGGCCAGACCACCAGGCTCATTTACTCAGGCCTTTAATAGTAAATGAACCTTGAATTCCACAGAGTGCTCTGAGCTGCTTTTCTTTCTCAGGTTCTTTTTTTTTTTTTTTTTGGAGAGATTTTCACTATAGGGCGTGTGCGCTCCCCAGACAAACAGAGAGAGACATAAGGACAGAAAGTGAGAAATCACCCCCCAGGGGGGATGGCCACACCGCAATCCCTTCTCCTCCATTCTCCTCTTGGGATCTTAGGCACGCACGCACATGCGCCCGGCGTGAGTTTTAAGCCACCGGGTCTGGGACGCGAACCGCGGTCGACTTCGTGGGAGTCCAGCGACATAGCCATTATGCTAACTGCTGGTTCCCTCAGGTTCTTAATACAAGCTCTTTTATGTAGATATGTGTTACCCATTCTTAGATTAACAGAGCAAGAATCAGAGAGGTTAAATGCTTGCCTGATTTTACATTATCATTTGATACAGGAAATCTTGGAAAAGAGATTTTTTTTTTCTTTGTAAATATAAAACAGAAAAATTTCTGCCTCTTATCATTCAGATTCTTGCTCTGGCTCTCTGGTTCGGGAATCATTCAGACTCTTTCTCTGGCTCTCTGGTTCGGGAGAGCAGAACATTTTAAATGATATTTTCACACATACACACAGTTTATATAAGACTTTTGCAACTTCCTTTTAGGTCTCTTACTTCATTCCCAATCACCGTGACTGCTTTCATTCATTTTAGACTCTAGTTTCAAGGTCGTTTGTAGCTGCCAAGTCTCTCCTGTACAGTGAGGATCCCAAGGATGTAAAGGAGATTGGTTAGCAAATGTCAACAATGCACTTCAAAGGGCCTGGGATGTATACATTGAAAGCTGTTATTCTTCCTGTAATGGAAGAATTGGTTGAGCTGTTGAGCTTCATTAAAATCTTTCATTGGTAAAATGGGTTATTGCCAAAAAAGTCTAAACACCTAGTGGTTTTGTGTATGGTGAGGGTTTCAAAAATAACACCTGAATGGCCTGAGGTGCGGGTATTTTTCAAAGTGAAGTAAGAGTGAAGGCCAAGAGGTCACACACCTTGCAGGAAGGTGAGACACCAGCCAGGCCCCATGGGCTGTTCAAAGGGGCGCGGCAGCTGCGAGGAAGGGAAGCTGGCGTGGAGCCACATCACACATGCCTGAATTTCGCTCACGGGGCAGACAGCACAGAGCAGATGGCCCCTTGCTTTGATGAATGATCAGAAGGGAAGTCCGTGGATGCCGTAGAAAGTAGGAAATGCTTTTAGGGACCACGTTTCAGGGAAGACTCCAGCTGGGGTGGATAGATCCCTCTTCTCACCCTCGGATCAAAATCCGTCAAGAAATTGCAATGGAAATGAATGGTCAGTAAAGAGACATCACACCAAATGGGTAATGGGATGGGTGAAAGTCCTCTTTCTCATGCAGCTTCCTGTCCAAGCACTTAGACCTACATTCCTCGTTTCAGAGCCTTCTTTCTCTGAAAGCCTGTCCCTGCTCCTTAATCACACCACCTGCTGGCCCCTGCCCCTGCTCCTTCTGCAACCTGCCCACCTGTCCTGTAGGACTCTGCTCAACACCTCTTCGGTTTTCCCAGCCCATAGTGAATGTTCCCAACTGACTCACAATTTATAGAAACTATTGTTTCTTTAACTAATGATAAATGCAGCATTTGATGTTTTATATTTATATATATATGCGTATATATATATATATATGTGTGTGTGTGTGTGTGTGTGTATATATATATATATATATATATATATATATAGAGAGAGAGAGAGAGAGAGAGAGAGAGAGAGATTCTTGGCTTTCAGTAGCTTGAGGTCTGAGACTATTTTTAAACCCATTAAACTTCTGCCTAACACAGTAGTTAGATATGGCAGATGTTGTTGTGACTATCTTCTTTGTGCTAGTCAAAGTCATAAAGAAAACATCTTGTCTCATTTGAGATTTTAAAGGAAGTGAGTCTTCAGCCCCTGAGAGTACATTGAAAGTTGGCAAGCACTGCTGTCAGAGAAACGCTCTACGGAGCACTTGGCTACGTGGAATTATTGCGATGTCCACGGCAGGTGTTCAATTTCCAGTTGCCAAGGGCACACGGAGAGAGGCTATCTGGATGAGAGGTTGAAACAGAGCCCTAGATTAGGGGCAACTGACAATTCCCAGTCTTCCTGTTACCCTTGATAACGTCCTTTTCTTTATCAGGACTTCTTTGGTTGCTGTGACAGAAATCGACTCTAACCGGCTTCTGCAGGAGAATTCATTCATTAAGCTCTGGAGCAAGTCACAGAACTGAAGGAAGAGATACCGAGTCTTGGGGCCTTTAGTTGACACCCAAAGCTGCAGATTTCTTCTGTCTCTGTTGGGCAATTGTCTCCTGATCTCATTCAGCAAGCACCTTCTCCGCACATATCTCCTGGCAGCCTGGCTGCCATCTTCCCGTACCCTGGGGAAGGATTATGGTTGACCTTCCTAAGGTCATGTGCCCATTCTCAATTCCATCACTGTAACTAGGGAGTTGGGATACTATGATTAGGGAGACCTGCGCTAAACACCCTTTGAGCCTGTGACCAGAGGGCACATTTGTAACAGGAAAGGAGGAACAGAAAGGTTTTTGTTCCTTGGAAAATAATAACTTTCACAGTCCATGATGGGTGTGCTTTGTGATGTTGAATAACAGGTGAGAGTTCAAATTGGGAGGGAATTGTGTTCAAAGCACATCATTTCTTACATAAGCTTTAAAACAAAAACAAAAAACACACAAAAAAGCTTTACGTGTGTATTCCATGAGAGAGAGAGACAGCTTCCCTGAGCAGGATCCTGACGCCACCACCCAGCCCCAGCCCCAGCCTGGCAGGTCCCGAGCACGCCTGTGCCTGCTGCACTCAGGGAGGTCTCCGATGCAAACTGGCAGCTTCCCCATGTGGGTCAGCCTCCAAGACTGTGCATTTCACTGTTACTCTCCCTTCTGGCTTCCAACTTACATAAGCCTTCGTCGAAACATTCTCATTGAGGTAGGCCAGGGACACTGTGCTGCCAGCTTCCTTGGTGTCACCTCCATTTTGAGGGCGTTTAACTTCCCAGGATTCTGTGAGCCAAGTGAGTCCCCAGGTTACCTCGGAAACCCAGAACCCACATCTGCTTAAGGACAGAAAGAGAATTTTATTAGTCATCCCTGGCAACAAGGGTTATCTGATGATTCCAGAAAGAAAAATATCTCATTACCTTGGAGTTGCGGGAAGTTTTACAAGAAATGACCCCAGGCCCCAACAAAAAGAACTATGGAAAACAAGTACTGAGAGATTGTCCCCTTTGAATGAAACATTTGATTTCTTTTCTGCTAGAAGAGAGAATGACAGAAAAATTTAGCCAGAGTTATATTTTGTTGTTCTCATCCATAAAAGAATTTATTGCTACCATCACACTTGAAAAATGGCAAAAATTCTAGAAGTATAAATAGCTTTTTAAAAATAATAAGATTGTTGGGAACCAGCAGTTGGCGTAACAGCTATGCTGCTGGACTCTCATGTAGTCGACTGCGTTTTGAATCCTGGACCCAGTGGCCTCAACTCACACCAGGCATGTGTGCACGTGTGCCCAACATCCCAAGAAGAGAAGGGAGGAGAAGGGATTACGGATGGCCATCCCCCCTGGGGGATGATTTCTCGCTTTCTGTCCTTCTGTCTCTCTCTGTCTTTCAATAATAATAATAAGAAGAAGATTGTTCTATGTTTTTAAATGTTCTTTTACAAAGATAAAGATCATGCCAAACAGAATGAAAACCATTGTTGAGATCATTAACATATATGTGGGCTCTTCATAGTGATTTCTATTTGAAAAATAGGCATTTGACTATGATAGTTTTTAGACTTATGTGTACAAGAAGCAATCAAGAGATTCTGTCTTATATTCTCTCAGGGATTCACTCTGCTAAGGAGAACTACCTTAGCTATAGAAAATTGAGTAGAGCCCTGGTGTGTGCGTGACTCTGCTTCTCAGCCTCTTGGACAGACTTGCTAACTCAAACTAAATCATTCTGTCTCTCACTGGGCTGTAAGCAGAGCTCTGTCAGTTGAGATTGCTTCCCATGTTCAAAGTGGAAGAGGGGGACAGCGTCTGTTATGGGTCCATGAGGACCTGAATGGGTCTCCAAGGACTGGATTTCTTTTTTCTTCAATGTTCCCTCTTCAGGATCTTCCACAGGCTTATTATTGCCCCAGCTCCTTCCTTCACACAGTAATCTAGAGTTTTCCATGGTTTCTATTCAGAGTTTTCAAATTTGCTAGTTTCAAAGAAGCTTAATGTCTACCTACCATCTGCATCTTTTCCTTCGGGCTCTGTGCACCATGAAGCAGAGGTAGTGTCAAATAACTACCCCATTTATCGAACGACCATTCTCCTTTCAGACTCTCCACTGCTCTGGGCTGTAATAGGCGGCATGTAAGTGGTCACATTTTTCTTCATTAGTCAAAATTAATGAGGGTTCTTATTTAAGAAAAGTATTCTTGTTGAACCAGATCAAGAATCAGAAATGATGATTGAACACTAATTATAGCAAAATTGAAAGGCATTAAAATCCATATGTGTTGATGTTTAAAAAATCTTAAATTTCCATGAAGTGGCCTCCAAATCATTAAAAATTCCTTTTAAGGAGCTGAACTCAAGTGAACTATTTCTGGACTCCTTTTTCATTTCTTCACAGGAAAAAAAAATATATTTTTCCCATAATGTGAACCAAACTCCCTTTGGAATTGTTCCTCTTCCATTCACTGAAGTATCTTTGTACAGCTTCATATTCTCAACCAAACCTCCCATGTGATGGGGAGCAGATCAAAAAAAGAATCTACCTCCTGAAATCTGTGCTCACCAGTTCGATTACCTCCACCACGAAAGTAACGTCCACGACGTCATTCCATTGACTTGTGTTTGAGACGTATGTCCCTGTTGAATGTATGTAGCCTTGTGTCTCACTTCTTCCCATCAACAGTACATTGCACGTGCTTTGTTCATGTCGATGCACGTCATTGTAGTCCATTGATGTCATCGTTAGGTAGTACTCCGTCATGATCATGAAGACAACTTGTTTACCCACATTGTTATTACTGACTTTCGGCTTATTTGGCGTTAGGTCCATGTGTTGTCCCATAAGACACCTGAGTGCAGCAGCAGCTTTGAAAATGGGCTGCAGATTCAGAGTTGCCCAAGCTGGGGCCACAGCAAGGGCTTTATAGCCCATATCACAGGACTAAGGCTGACCTAGAAAAGTGTGAGAGGGCACCCTGAGGCAGGGCTCACAGACCAAGGGAAAGGCTTCCTGAGGGCGCTGCTCTCACAGCTGGAGAGAGAAGGTGGAGGCTGGGTTACGTAACATAGCATCCACCAGGAAACCTTTCACACACAAAGGTTTCCAAGAAAATGCTTAAATCAACATTTGCCAAAATTATGAGGTCACGTTTCTCCATTATATGGTGGTGAAAAAAAAAATTGTCAGGCAGATAACTAGGAATCTTACAGAAAAAAAGTAACCAACATTTACAAATTTAAATTTAAATTTTCAAGAATTTGTCTCTTTCTGTCTTGGGACCTGAA
Organism: Tupaia belangeri; assembly: GCA_000181375.1. Taxonomy (NCBI): domain Eukaryota; kingdom Metazoa; phylum Chordata; class Mammalia; order Scandentia; family Tupaiidae; genus Tupaia; species Tupaia belangeri. Next base: position 4,166 of record AAPY01728416.1, on the reverse strand, counting down.
ACTTCATAATTTCTCCTGTTTATCTCTGTAAGACCTGAAGGCAGGCTTTTACACGTGAGAACCCACATGCCTCTTCAACAGCCTCTTCGAGACATTCTACACTTGCCTGTCTTTCCAGAGTCCTGCCTTGTGGGCAAGGAGGGCTATGCTGGTGGGCATTTTGAGCCTCAGAGTGCTTGATCTACTTTGAAAGACCATTCTGGGAGGTTGCTGGCTCCACAGCAGTTCTGCTGTGCCCAGAATTCCTTTAAATCTTTCTGGGAAACAGATCCTCCAGCTTTAGTCTCTAAGAGCTCTCTACTTTAGGCTAGAAACCAGTTGGTGAGACTGTGTGGGAAGGAAGACATGGTGCCATTGTCCTGACTACTTTTGTCTAGCCTGACTTTTGCTGTTACATATAACTCCTTTCTCTGCACCTACACAAAAGCCTATACCCTTATCAATTTATACAAACAGAAACTTGCAAAGATCACAGGCCCATTAGTTCCACAAACCACCAGATAATAAATCTTGGTTTGGACTTACCAAGGAATACTGTCACACTATAACAGACTTTTCAAATGCTTATGCTTAACTTATTTGAGACACATAATTATATTCAGCATTGATTGAGTGCTGATGATATGCACCATTTTAAATGTTTTACGTGAATTTGCTCATTTCATTTTCACCAATAACCTGATGAATGAAGTGTTATCCTCTTTATACAGATGAAGAACTTAGCCACAAAGATGAGAACTTGCCTGAGAGATACAATTGCTAAGTGATAAAGCTGACATTTTGGCTGCAGGACCCACTCTAATTAACCTACTCAGCAAATGGGTTAATAGACGGACTATTCAGAAAGTTTTTTCATAAAAAAATGAAAATCAAAACTTACATGCTTGGGAACCAGCAGTTAGCGTAATGGCTGTGTCGCTGGACTCCCATGTAGTGGACCGTGGTTCACGTCCTGGACCCAGTGGTTTAAAACTCACGCCCGGCGCGTGTGCGTGTGTGCCCAAGATCCCGAGAGGAGAATGGAGGAGAAGGAATTGTGGTGTGACCATCCCCTCTAGGGGGTGATTTCTCACTTTCTGTCTCTAATGTCTCTGTCTGGCGAGCGCACACGCCCTATAGCAAAAATCTCAAACAAACAAACAAACAAACAAACAAAAAAACAAAACTTACATGCTTGTGCATTGTTAATTGGCTTAATTGTGCCCCTTGAAATTCATATGTTGAAGTCCTATTCTCTAGCACCTCGGAATGTGACTGTATTTAAGACACAGTCTCTGAAGAGATACTCAGTCTAAATGAAGTTTTTAGGCTGGGTCCAATTCAATATGACTAATGTTAAGAGATTAGCAGGCCAGTAGATGGCATGGTGGTTAAGGTACCAGACTCTCACATGACCAACATGGTTCAAGTCCCAGACCTGGTGACTTGTTTTCTAGTTTTCTCTCTGTGTCTCTCTCTGGTGAGCACACATGCTCTATAGCAAATTAATAATAATTAATAATATTAATAAATATAATTAAATTTTTTAAAAGAAAAAGTAGATATTAGAATTTGGATGCAAGGAACTTCAAAAAATTTGTGGACAAGTGGAATCAAAGTCAGAGTTTTTTTAGAGCCCAGCAGGTGGTATGGTGGTGAAGGGTGCTAGACTTCCACATGGCTGGCTGTAGTTCGAGTCCCAGACCTGGCAGCTTGATTTCTCACTTTCTCTCCCACTCTATCCTTCTCTGGTCAAATTAAAATAAATAAATAAATAAAAAGTTAAGTAAAATAATTTTTTTCATAAAAAGAAAAGATAAAAAGTAGGAATTGTTTTTTTTGGTGCAAAAGAAATTGGAAATCCATGCATATTTTTTTCATAATTTACATTTTCCATAAAATTTTGAAACCCACTCATTCAGGAGAAAAGACAATGTGAAGACACAGGAAGAAGAAGATGCCATCTGCAAGCCAAGGAGAGGCCACTGAAGAAACTAACCCATGATCTTGAGCTCCTAGTCCCCAGAATCATGAAAATATCAATATTCATTATCGAAGTCACCCATCCTGAGGTACTCTGCTTTACCGCCTTAGCAAACTAATGCACAATCTCAGTTTAAGTCAGAGCGCTGCACTTTATTCATTTGCCAGTGGTTTTTAAATTTTCAGATTAATTTCACTTTTTTCATAAAGTCCTAATCATGATATAAACTATATATGTGTGTGTGTGTATATATATATATACATACATATATATATATATTTCTTTTTAACAGAGAACTTCACATATTTCTTAATCTGTTAAATGTTTCTTCTCTTTGCACCTCACGTTCACCCTCTACCATGTATTTGTAGATCTTCCTCAGGAAATTGTCTATTCAATTCATCCACCTGTTTTTGAATTGGATTATTTATTATTTTATGTGTGAGCTGCTTGTGCTCCCTGTGTGTTTTAGTAATCAGTCCCTTGTCTGAGGAATAATTTGCAATTTTTTTCTCCCATTCCGAGGGGTGTCTTTTCACTCCAATTATTGTTTCCTTTGCTATGAGGAAGCTTTTTAGCTTGATGCAATCTCACTGTCTAATTTGCAGATTATTGCCTGTGTTTTAGAGGTCTTATTTAAGAAATCTTTGCCTACTCCAACGTCTCAAGAGTTTCCTTTAAGTTTTCTACTAGTAGTTCTATAGTATGGGGCTTTACATTTAAATATTTGATCCATTTTTGAGTTCTTATTAATGATGAGAAATAGGAGTCCAGTTTCATTTTTCTGCAGGTTCTTTGAGAACCATTTGCAGAAAAGACTTTCTTTTCTCCATTGTATTGTCTTGTACCCTTTATCAAAGATCAGTTGACTGTATAATTTGGGGTTTATTTCTGGATTCTCTATTCTGTTCCATTGGTCTATATGCTCATTTTTACGCTGGTATCATGCTGACTTCATTATTACCACTTCATAATATATTTTGAAGTAATGTAATGAGATGACTCCTATTGTCTTCTGTTTGAACAGCATTGCCTTGGTGGTATGGGGTCTTTTATAATTTCATACTTTTTTTTTTTTTTTGGAGAGATTTTCACTGTAGGGCGCTTGCGCTCGCCAGACAGACAGAGAGAGACATAGAGACAGAAAGTGAGAAATCACTCCCCAGGGGGGATGGTCACGCTGCAATCCCTTCTCCTCCATTCTCCTCTCGGGATCTTGGGCATGCACACACACGTGCCCAGCGTGAGTTTTAAGCCACCAGGTCCGGGACACGAACCGCGGTCGACTACGTGGGAGTCCAGCGACATAGCCATTACGCTAACTGCTGGTTCCCTATAATTTCATACATATTTTATAACTTTATTTTCTTTTTCTGTGAAGAATGTCATGAGTAATTGGATCAAAATCACATTTTATATGTAAATTAATTTGTGTAGAACTGACATTTTGATTATATTTATTCTTCTGATCCAAGAACATTTGCCAATATTTTGATGAAAAGCAAAGGCCTTTATTTTTAATTAGTAGCCACTGATTGAAACATCAAATTTTTGGCCCAGCCTTGATGGCACAGTTGGCAGTGTACTGAACTGAAGTGCTGAAGGTCACATGGCTGTCTGCAAATTCAGATCTCCATCCCAGTCAACCTGTAACACAGCAGGCTCACATGTGTACCCCAAATCCTGATAGGCTGGAGGACTGGAGAAAGGGGAGCAGTGTGTGAGAAAATCCTGAAAAGAGTGCCTCTCTCACTCTCTCTTGCACACATGCTGTCATGAATGAAAAAGAAATATCAAATTTTCTCTCTTGTATTAACCACACCCACAAACTCTACACACTATTGTCTAAAAGAAACTTTTGGTTTCTTCCAGTTGGGAAGATGTTTTAGTTTGAATGTGTCCCACAAAAAATCATGTATTAAAATTTGATGATCCTGAAACCCAGGCCCATCCCGAGGTGGATACCAAACTTGAGCTGTGAAATATTGCTTTCCTTGACTAAAAACGAAGATTTTCCATTGAGACTTCTCCCTCCAGGTTAATTTCTAGTGTGTAGGCCTACCTCTGTCTCCTTCTCTCCATTTATCTTTGTCTCTCTCAGTCTCTCTGTGTCTTTTAATTTTTTTTAAGGTAAAGTATTCTCTGGGCTCTCAGAGCCCCTCATTTATTGTGCTAATTTTTGCCTTTCCCCATTCATTAGGAA
>AAPY01728395.1:0-12703 GCA_000181375.1 Tupaia belangeri | reverse complement strand
GTGATGTGACCATCACTCCAGGGGTGATCTCTCACTGTCCCTCCCTCTCTCTCTCTCTCTCTCTCTCTCTCTCTCTCTCTCTCTCTCTGGTGAGCACATGGACCCTGTAGCAAATAAAACAAAATAAAAACCAAGTTTATTAATTTGTATACCTCACGCATACTTGGAAGATAACTGCAGAATAAGGAATTTCCTAAGTAGTTTCAAGTTTGGCTTAAATTGCACCTTTAACTGAAACAGAGAGAAGGGCGTGGGAAGGCCTATCATGGGGCGATGCATGCAGGGCTAGGTAGGTGCCTTCTCCCATCAGTTTCTAATTATCCTTCTTTTTTTAGAGATATTTTTGCTATTGGAGAGGTTTTTGCTTTAGGGCATGTGCACTCACCAGAAAGACAGAGACAGAAAGTGAGGAATTACCCCCCAGGGGTATGGCCACACCGCAATCTCTTCTCTTCCATTCTCCTCTCGGGATCTTGGGCACGCATGCATACACGCCCAGCATGAGTTTAAGCCACTGGGTCTGGGACTCGAACCACGATCGACTACGTGGGAGTCCAGCAACATAACCATTATGCGAACTGCTGGTTCCAACCCAGCATGTGTTTTAAGCCTCTGGCTCCAGGACTTGAACTGTGGTCGACTACATGGACGTCCAGTGACGTAACCATTACACCATCTGCTGGTCCCTCTAGTTGTCCTTTTCTTCCTAGTACAGAGAGGAGATATTCTTACAAATAGCTATTTCCTCTATAGATGGAAGTTTTTCCCACTCAAAGGTAACTTCTGTGTTCAGAGTATCTCCTGTGTCTACAGTTTCTCAAAACAATCAGCTCAAAATAACCCTTAGGCCAACAAGGTCTATTTTGGAATGGCGTGTTCTGGTCTCCTGTAAGAACTACCACCATACTGCCATCCAGGGAAGTCTAACAACATACCTACCTTCTGGTGGTGTGTCAGTGAGTGCCCCGCACCCTCACAACACACTCCACTCCTTAAGTTTATGATCCTTGCCAAGCTGACAGGGACAAGGGGCTGTCTTCATGTTGTAATTCATGTGGGTCTCTGGTGTGGATCAGGTGAAGCATCTCTTTATGTATTTAAAAGATATTCGTTTTCTTTTTTATAAATTATGGATTTCAACTCTCCTAAGATAACCCTTTTAGGCATAACTCATGTAAGGCATAGCTGGGGCTTTGTTATCAAATCTGAACACAACAGAAAGTAATAAATAAAATGAATATAAGGAAAATTTAAAAATGTTAATAGTCACAAAATATACCCACACACATACACATACATTGTACGCATACATTTGAACAAGTAAGGAGTACCATGTACTTGAAAAAGAATACTCCAAAAGTGTAAAAGTATCGATTTCACCTTAGTTAACATATGTATTTGTTTCCAAGGGTAAATGTGAGATTAGGTTGATTCTAAAGATCATCAGGAAAATAGCAAGTAAAAACTGCTAAAAAGATTAAATAAAGAAAAGTAATTATTTCTTTTTCTTTTTTTTTTTTTTTGGAGAGGTTTTTGCTATAGGGCGCGTGCGCTCGCCAGACAGACAGAGAGAGACAGAGAGACAGAAAGAGAGAAATCACCCCCCCCAGGGGGGATGGCCACGCCACAATCCCTTCTCCTCCATTCTCCTCTTGGGATCTTGGGCATGCACGCACACGCGTCCAGCGTGAGTTTTAAGCCACCAGGTCCGGGACGCGAACTGCGGTCGACTACGTGGGAGTCCAGCAACATAGCCATTACGCTAACTGCTGATTCCCGGAAAAGTAATTATTTCTACCAGGTTTTGATGTACATTACAAACAATCTAAAAATTAAAATTTGGTCTTGCATATGAATAGACAAATCTCTGAGGGCAAAAAGAATAGACTCAAATATTTATGACGCCTTTTCGAAAAGTTAATGGAAAATGCATATCATGGAAGAAGAATACATAGATTTCAATGTTGGGGAGGGCCAAGATAAATTTGTACTATAATTATAATTGTCCATGACCTTTTTGAAGTCCTTTTGTATAATTACATAGTTAAGCTAGAGGGCACATTTGAAAGTGGCACTAAAACCATGAATTACATAGTATTTTAACAAGTGAAAGCTGAGCAACCACTTGGAAAAATAAATTTAGATTCACATTTCTCACCAGAATAAGTTTGAAATTTATTACAGATTTAAGTGTAAGAAATGAAATCATACAGTTCTAGAAAAAATTATTCTCGCATGTGACAAAAGATTTCTAAGTATAAACATAATTGAGAAAATGGTAAATACATTGGGATCATCAGATGGCTTAACGGTTACGTCTCTGAACTCCCATGTAGTTGACAATGATTCGAGTCCCAGATCTGGTGGCTTAAAAAGAATCACGCTGGGTATGTGTGCTTGTGTGCCCAAAGTCCCGGAAGGAGAATGGAGAAGAAGGAATTGCCGTGTCAGGAACTGTGGCATGGTCATCCCCCCCTGCGGCGTGGTCATCCCCCCTGACTATTTCTTGCTTTCTCTCTCTCTCTCTCTGTCTCTCTGGTGAATGCACTGCCCTATAGCAGAAAAATCTCTCTACAAAAACAAAAAGGTATATACGGACCAGCTGGGTGGTGTGATGGCTACAGTGACTGGATCTCACATTGGTCGACTGCATGATTTGAGTCCCAGACCAGATGGCTTAAAAAGACCACAGGGTCAGGATGCGCATGCCTAAAATTCTGGAAGGAGAGGTTGGAGAGAAGGGGCAGTGGTGTCACCATCTCCTAAGGGGGGTGGGAAGGGCACTTTTCTCACTTTTTCCTCTCTGCTCTTGGTCAACACATGCACCATCTAGTAAATCATTTCGAAAAAGACTAATAAACGTGATAGAAAAACATTTAAAGAAAGCATTCCGTATGGCAATAATCACAACAGTGAAAAATCAAAATAAAGACAAAACTTAAAAAATATATTTGCACAATAAACAAAGAACTAATTTCTCTACTAGGCAAGAAAATTCTACTGATCAATAAAAAGAATTCCCAGGCATCCAGTAGACTAATGAGCAAAGAATGAGAATAGGCAGATAGCAGAAAAGGAGATAGAGACCTCATAAATACCTAAATATATGCTCGAGAAATGACATGTAATATACACTTAAGTAGCCCTATTTAATTGTTTTGGCCCTAGAAGATTGTCAAAGTGCAACAAGCCTAACCTGGGCCTGGCGCTGGCAGAGCAGGGCCTGGTGCTGGCAGAGCGGGGGCTGGCGCTGGCAGAGCGGGGGCTGGCGCTGGCAGAACAGTCTTGAACAAATGCAGCTGCACATCAGCACCCTAAGATCAGAGGCACTAAATTAAGTACAAGCCCTGGCGAGCTTGCTAATGGGAAACCTGACCTTTTATGTAACCTTTAAACAATGTATGTATCAACCGGCCCCCTGTCTTGGTGACAGGGTATCTGCGTTGATCTTTAATTGATTTACGAATGCTCTGTTCTTACATGTATGACCTGAGCCTGTGCTCAGTGACAGCGGGGAACACCCTGCTTGGCCATCAGAGGAGCACCCTCCCTGTCTATGTACACAAACTCACATGCTCCCCGGCTGGACCTCTGGACACATTCTTAGGAATCAGTAAACATCGTGGGCAAGCCATCTCAGATTTGAGGCATCCCCAGAACACATGCACACAGGCTCAGTGTTTTCAAGTCGCTGGAGCTGAGATTTGAACTGTGATGATCAGCTAGGTGGGAGCTGGTTGTCCTAACCACTAGGCTACAGGGCTGTACATTCCTGTAAAATGAATAGCCTTTCCATATTTTTTCCTTATGGAATAATATATAATGTACAGACATTTGAGTAAAAATTGATGGATTGATAGCTCCATGAAGTATCTTAACTCTGGCCACTATAATCTGCATTTCGATAGCATCACACTACTTATCACTCAATCCCCACACATACCCCTTCACTAATGCTACCGTAATTTTGACTAGACTCTACCTGTACAGTGTTATTCTACATTCTGTTCTTTATTTTGGCTTGTCTCAATCCAACCCATCTTTGCGTCCTCCTGTAAATTAATCTTTCTCGTCTGTTCTTTCAACACAACTATCTGAGCCTGTGTTCCTTTTCTAATAAAGAGTGGCAAAATAAATTAAGTCTACATTGTGCTGGAGAGAGAGAAGGGAGCGAAAAGGCACAGCTTCCAAATACTCGCTTGCCAGACGTCGTTTAATGCTGTAACCACGCTATACTTCAGGTATCCTTCCAATTGCAAGGCTGAGACCAGCTGCGGAGGTCACAGGGTGTTTCCAGGGTCACACATCTGGGAAGTGCAAGTGCAGAGGTCTCAGAGGCCTCACCTCCTGTGCTAGGGCTCCGGGCTCTCTTCCCACTGTATAGTTTTGTCCTTGATAGGATTTCTATGACTTTTCTTTATAACCCAAACCTTGAGGCCATCTTGTTTGACAATCTTGACCAAATGGGGAGGGGGAGGTTAAGAGCTTTTCAAATTATTAATAGTTTGTTAGTGTCATTGAGGTTAGATAGAGGTCTATAAAAACACATGTATGTAATTAGAACTAGGGATGTGAGGTCAATCTGGTACTTTACACTTGTATAACAGAATCGACAATTAACAGGATAATTGATAGTCTTTAAAATTAAAATGTTGGCACATACTACAGACAGGAGGAGGGCTTTAGAATGGGAAGCATCAACATCTGAGATTGAATGCCCATTCCATGACATTTACAAGAAGGCTTGAGTGTCATTAAATTCTTCGCCAAGCATCCTCCTGGGCTAAGACAAAATGAGTTTGTGACATTCTGATACAAAATCCATGTGCCCCATGATATAACCCCGCGGTCTCTGGCCTGCACTCCCTCCTCCCTCCGGTATCTGGCTCCCATCCCACCCTCCACCACTCAGGCTCAGGAAGTAGGCAATTTCCTGCCCTGGCTGGGCCGGATATTAAGGCCTCTTTGTTCCTTTATCTCTGAGAAATAACACCTCTCTGTAATGCTCCATGCTGCCGGCCCTCCTCCTAGTACCTGAAGGACTCTCCCGTGTTCTTAGCCTTAGGGAGCACTGAGGCAGAGCACACTAGTTATTCTAGTCCGTACACCGAGTGGGGTTGGAGTGAAGGAGGTGTTTAACAGAACCACAGAGCTGGGCTCTTCCTCTCTGCCCCACCCCCACCAAGTCCTTCTGCTGCTTCATGTTACGCTCACTTGTATTTAGGGAAGCACCTTCTCTCAGACGGGCCATCTTAAATGGGTTCATTCATATTGGTACAGACTGACCGGAAGTTCCTAGATGGGGTGACAAGGGCACGCTGGCTGTTCCCCTTGGCGATGTGTACATGATAACAATTACGGACCACGTCCTGGACAGCAGTGTGGAGACCATGACTTATGGACCCATACACAGACGCGGTCTCTACGCGCCCGCCGGTCATAATGCTGTCTGCACATCCGCAGCTGGTCCAGTTCCCAGGTCTCTGCCATTCGCTGCAATGTTCTCAACACAATGCTCCTATTCAACACTTCAAAGCCCGTCGGAGCATTTCACTTTTCATATGCTGCCTGCGCTCCACTCCAGCTTCTTCTGCTTGGAGCTCTGATACCAGGGAGGTGGAAACAGTAAATCCTAATGGCCAAACACAGAAATTAAGGTTTAGAAATGAAACGGCAGGGCACGGTCTGCCCTCCTCTTTCATCAGCAGGGTTAAAGATATCAACATAGTTTAGAGCTAATAAAGATCATTTAGTCTCACCAGCTCCTTTACAAATGTGGCAACTGGGCTACGGTGAAGAGCAGCATTTTGTTTTAACTTGCCACAGGTCACGTGCACTTACCAGAACGAGACAGAGTGGGAAAGTGAGGAAGCGCCCCCTCCTCCACCACCCACCCCCCCAGGGATAGTCACACCGCAATTCTCTCTCTTCTCCTTTTGGGATTTTGGGGACCCATGCATACATGCCCAGTGTTTCTCAAGCTGCCCAATAGTTGGCGTTGTAGGATCCAGCCACCTCAACCACCAGGCCACTGGCTAGCCCATGAACGTTTACTATGTGAGATAGAAAGAAGCAACTTTTGTGTAGACACAGGGAGGCGGACTATTCCACCAGAAGACCCTGCTGAGACTGACATAGCAGGAAGAAACAGACGAAAGACTAAATAAGTCAGCTTGCACAGGTGTACAAAGGACATTGACACTGATGTTTGCAATTTGTGCTTCGATTTTCTACTTTCACGTAAACGTAGGTTGATTAGGAAAGGAACTCAAGATCTCAGCCCTCACTTCTTCCTAACACTTTATTTAGTTGTTATTTTGTATTCATCTCGTTTAAAAATCGATTCCATCCCCCAGTGTGCGATCTTCATAGCACCTGGCCCGGTCGGCAGGTGTATATTGATAGTGCCACGAGTTGTCTGTTAAGTGCATGAGGTCATCTGAACTAACCGACAGAGATGAGATCTCCAGAGGCCTGAACGGCTGACTCTAACCACACAGTCACTGGATATCCCTAGGGACAAAGCCTGGATTCACCGCAATGTTCCACACCCCTGCCAGGCCGTCACTATTGGGAAGGTGCCAGTTTGTTTCGGAAAGCAGGGAGAGGGACCTTAGGCTAGCAGGGCAGTGTAGGTCTACCTACCTACTGGTAGGTAGATACCAGTTCTTAGGTAAGATAAATGGGATGGACCATGAGAGGGCTTTCTGTACTTTCAGAAAAACACTAAAAATGAAAGCCTTCTCGCATCCCGGTCTTTCTATGCACTTCACAGATGAGGTCACTTGTAAAACTTTGAGCAGGTTATTCAAGGCGGTAAAGCACAGACAATGTGAATCCCGGCCTGGCTTTGAAGCCACCTTCTTCCTACCCTCTGCATTGTCTCTATTCACAAGTCCGAAGCAGGATCGCCACCCTCAGGTACGGAGCACGTGGCCGGGGAGGCGGCTCACAAGCAGCTCACCGCAGGTGTGTGGAGGTTCTGGGCAGAGGAGGCCGCTCAGCACTGCCTGGAACTGGGAGTGGCAGCCAAGCTTCCCCCAAAGCTTTCCCTCAGCTTCCGAGCTGAGTCGTGAAGGTGGCTGGCAGGTGGAATAAACCAGACCCAGAAACAGTCTCTCAGAAGAAAGACTCCGAGCACTCGGAGCAGCCAGATCTCACTGGGGTGTGTGTGTGTGTGTGTGTGTGCACACCCAAGTCAATACCCAGAATCCTCAGCGGGATTTTTGCTCCGTGCAATCTTGCTTGCTTCCTACATGAGTGCCCTCCACACCCTCCTGTGGGCACGTGTGCACACACATGTGCAGGACTGCTGCTCCCACAGGTGCCCCTGGCACGCCCGAGTGCCCCAGTGCCTTTCCTACGACACTCACTACCTCTGGGCGTTACTAGTAAGGTCCAGGCCTGCGGGTGGCGTGGAGGTTAAGGCAGCTGGGTCCCACATGGCCAACTGCAGCTCAAGTCCCAGACCACCTGTACGTGCGGGCCCCAAATCCCGAGATGTTAACGGAGGAGAAGGGATTGCAGCGTGGCCATGCCCCCTGGGGGTGATTTCTCACTTTCTCTCTCTTTCTCTCTAGCAAGTGAATGTGCCTTATAGCAAAGCTAATCAATAAACAGGGTTTGTGGTTCATGTGAATGTAAAAGCACAACTGAAGGGATTTTAAATCACAGACATGGCCAATTTCGCTGGCTTAAATGTTGCTGATACTTGGGTGACACCAGTATCTCAGGATAGAAAGAAACTACAGATGAGGCAAGAGTAGAGAAATTTCCTGGACTTCTCGAGTTTATCACAGAAATTGGCCAGTGTCCTCTACAATTTGCTTTCAATCCAGATGGACCCGGTCTGCAATGGCACCATACCTGCTGCACACTTCCTGCGCGGGAAGACTGCACCTGGGAGCAGGGCCGCCACAGACCACCTCGCTCTCGGCTTCGAGGAAACGCAACAGAACTGAAAGATTCCAGCTCCAACTGTTCTACATACAGAAAACCATGCAACACTAACAGGCTCACAGCAGCTCACACTTGCTGGGATTACAGAACTCAGACAAGACCACGGCAGTTGTTCCAGACGTTCGGTGACTGGCTCGTGGTTACTGCTTAGCTGTTGATAGGTATTGTAAGAATAATGACCCTTCAAAGAAAATATTGCTACTCCTAAATAATGCCCCTGGGCACTCGAAACTCTGGGTCCTGGGAAGAAAACATTAAATTGCAAGTGTTCCCACCCACCACAAAACCATGTTCCTGGCCGGTGAAGCTAGGAGCGGCTGTGTATCCAAGAGGGAGTGGGTGTCATGTCTGTCTCCAGCTGTGGATGGCACTAAGGCAGGAGGGCTGTGTATGGGACCAGGGCGCATCCTACCACTGGGCTAAGAAGAACACCAGCAACGATGGTGGGAGTGACATGAACCACGTATGGAAAGACGGCTAACAGGAGGGTGGACCTGGTTTCCCCAGTCTTGAACCTGATATGCCTCAAATTCCCAACCCACGATGGTTTGCACAACTGAGTAGTCTTAATGAGGTCATGGAAGACGATGTGGAAGTGGCATAAATCCTTACAACGAGCCCTTGGAGAGCAAGCGCTGCAGCTACTGGGCAGACTTCAGAGTTCCCTGACGCTTGAAATGCCAATCTGTTTACAGGAGCAAACACACTTTTGAAAAAAGAGAGCCCGAAATGGGAACCACATCAGTGAAGTGTTTAGGAAGATGCCCACAGCACCTACCTAAATGAAGTGGCAGGAGGAGAGCACAAGAGACATCTCTAGAAAAGCCTGGATCCTTACATTCCCAGAAAGCGGCAGAGGGGTGTCAAGTCAGGGAGAGAAAACAGAAACGTGTGCGTCGCCCGCCTGGTTCTTCCTCTCTTAGGGTCACGTCTTGAAACTCGAGAGCTACGAATGTTAGAGACCATCTGTCCCAACCGGTGATTATTTCCCCGGGGAAACCGGCCCCAAAGGTCGTGACTGATTCTAGGCCAGCTACAACTACAGCCCACCTGTCAGACTTCCCGTGTTCTCTGTTTGGGGATTAAAAATCTGGATGTGGTGACGCTCCCTATGCCAATGAGCTCCTGGGCATTAAATAGGCACCATACACTATCTGTGCCATTTTCTCATCTGCTCTGTTTTATAGTTGCTAGAATAAAATGAAGGTTGTGGCCCTGTGGTTAAGGCGGCCGGATCCCACGTGGCTGACTGTGAGGTTTGGTCCCAGATGCTGCTCTTGAAAAACATTCTAGGCACGTGTGTGCACGCCCAAATCCTTAAACAAGGGAGAAATGGAAAAGGAATTGCAGTGTGATCGTCTCCCACGAGGTTGTTTTCTGTCTCTCTCTCTTTCTGTCTGTATCTAGCAAATGCACACACCCTCAAGCAAATTAAAAAACAAAATGAAACAAAAAAAATAAAGATTGTGTTCATTGTATGTTCATTGTAAAAGACCAACAGTATTATTCAAGACTGGAGTGTTCCTACTACATGGTATCTTCTTGGAGTTTGGGGGTGGGTATTAACTTTGTATCTTTCCCAGGTTCCAGCACAGACGTTACATAAATATCAATGAAATGAATTGAAATATCATCCATTTTTTATAAACTCAAAATACCCAACTGTGTAGACAGGGAAACCACCCAGCATAGGTACTTTCAAGAAGATACATTCTGTCCTCAAAACAGTAAATGTACTCTTTGGGGACAAGCAATGCCCATGTGTTACACAGTCTTAGATGTGTTATCACAGCTAACACAAATTTAGTAATGTAGAGCTGGTTGGGGGGAAAATGCTACTACATTTCTAAACTTTGGAACCCAACAAATAACTCCTAATTACTGTGCAACTTATTTTCATTGTGTCTCTACTTCAGGAGAGAAAATCCCAGTGAAACAAATATTTCTTATATTATCAAACTAAATTAATTTTAAAATTTTACAAGACTCCTCAGACACTGCTTAATAATTCAATGCAAATGATTCCTACTTAAAAATGATATTGGCATTCAAGAACCAACTGATTCATTACATAATTCAAATTATAATTAAGTTTTAGCTTAGCATTCAAAAGAAGGTTTTTGTTTTATATCTTTACAAAGAGAGAGCGGGAGGAACCGGGACTCTCGACAGGGTCTCGTCACATGAACGCCTTTCTCGCCCCACACTGCTTTCCAGCTAGCCAGGGTCATGATTACTCACCAGCATACTTCAGGTCAACCTGAGATTTGAACTAGGTATTTCATGTGGCTCCAGCTTTGCAGAGCGGTGCCTTATAGCCTGCACTATGACAACTGGGCCTCAAGTTTAGCATTTGAGTATTTTATCTTTTTAAAGAGAGATTTTTGCTATAGGGCACGTGTGCTCACTGGAGATAGACTGGAAGCGAGAAATCATCCCCCGGGGGATGGCCATACCACAGTCCCTTCTTCCCCATTCTCCACTCAGGACTTTGGGCACACCCACATATGTACCTAGTGTGAGTTTTAAGCCACCAGGTCCTGGACTCAAACCGTGGTCAACTATGTGGGAGTCCAGCAACGTAACCATTATACCATCTGCTGGTTCCCGCATTCGAATATTCTTAGAAGTGAGTCTACTCTGCTGATACAACCTGACATTGTTTCATTTGCTACCTCATTTTTAAAAGTGGAAAATCACACCAAATATTTAAATTCCTAAAATGCAAGTCGTTTGAAAATGTTTCGTTTCTGTGATACACACCACTGCTTGGGAGGCTGACTGCACGTAGGAGGTGTGAGTTTGATTCCCAAGCCAACCTGAGCACACCAGGCCAGCTGCGTGCCTGTGATCCTAGCTAACTGGGGGGCCATGGCAGGAGGATTGCATCACCCTATTAAAATAACTCTTTTTTCTCTCTCCCCTTTCCCTCTCTCATTTGAGGAGGAAAAAAGTCTTTATCCCTAATCTTAAGTTTCCTTGCTATTACCCAGAATATCAACTGGCTTAAGCTAACATTTAGTCTTTTGAATTTTTCTCAAAAGATAGTCATCATTCGGCACATAAAAAATGGTACCTCCCTCATTTCAGAAGTGGCTGAATTTCTTTGGGTACATTTTGTGGAATGCAACCAGCTTGCCGCCAGTACTGTCGGGAAAAGGATTGCTCTAAATGGCCAAATCTGATTTTATCAAATCCTTAAACAGGCAATGTTAGTGACCTTCATGATCAAAGTTCCAGGACCAAATGCCACCAACTGAAATAGCGAGATTATGAAGGAGATTGGGTACCTGAGATACCTCAAGTCTGGCTTCCCACTGAAGACATCCGAGATAATGTAGCTTCATACGGAAGTCCTGGAGTCATCGTCAAGGCCCAGGTGAGTTTGCAACGTCCTGGCAACAGCTGTAGTTTCCATCCCCGAGCCGGCCGTGCCTGGACGAGCCCACGTCTGCAGCCTGCGGAGAGCTTTGCTAACGGGGCCGACAGACCGCAGTATCCGAATGTCTGCTGGCAGCTCCCTGGGTGTTTAAGTGGAGGGAAAACTTGCTCCTAGCTCACTCGTCGGAGGAGTTCCGAGAGGAGACTTTCCTTTACAGGACATAAGGGGACAGCCACGCAGTTGGAGTGAACTAGAACTGGGACTTGCCCAGGGTACCAGAGGCATGTGGACTCGGGCATGTCACCTGCGTGCTGTCCGAGGTGGTGTGAGAGTTTTTACTCTAAAGTCCACAAACAAGATAAAGCGAGTAAGTGGCTCACTGCAGTCGTTGGGGAGGATCACAGGCAGCTCCGAGGGCACAGGTCAAGCATTACCTCAGAAGACTGTGCAGAGGGGCTGCAGACCAAGGGCCTGGGGTCAGACATAAAGTTTCAGCCCTGGCCTTGGACAAGCTGCTGCATCTCTCTGGGCCTCAGTTATACCTCTGGAAAATGGGGATAACACAGCCACCTGAGTGGGTTGCAGTGGGGATTTGGGAGCACATGGAAACTTAAGCCAGTGTCTGGCACAAGAGAGCTGAAAAACGGGCCACTCCGGGGATCAGAAATGTGACCAAATCGTTTTACACAGCTGTGGAGGACTCAACAGAGAGGATCAGGGCCAGAAGGTGGCGTGGTGGCTAAGATGTTGGGTTCCCATATGGCCGGTCATGGTTCAAGTTCTGGACCCAGTGACTTGAAAGTCATACCAATGAGTGTGTGCCCCAAATCCTGAGAGGAGAAGGAAGGAGAAGAGATTTTGCCATGGCCACCACCTCTGGGGGGTGACTTTTCACTTTCCCTCTCTCTGGCAAGTGCACACATCTTATGGCAAAACCCTGAAACAAACAAACAAACAAACAAACAAACAAAACTCATCGAAAGGAGCAGCACATGGCCATGGCTAGTGAGAGGGCTAGTCCAGAATCCCCATTCAAATCTTCTGTTTTCTTAAGTAAAATAATTACTAGTAGCCATATAAACCAATTCAGGATTGGAATGAAAAGCAACTGTCAGCACCAGAGATGATCTTAGGAACTGCTGAATCTGTGTCATCATCAGACAGCGAAGAAGTTTATCGACTAAAGACACAAAGAACTGAAAGCACGGCGGCCCTCAGCACAATGCCAGCCGGTGGTCACCGACAGTTCCCGGGCACCGCCTGGGGGTCCCTTGGCACCGAGTGGCCGTAGATGGGCTGTGAGGCAGAAATCTTGCCACTGTCCTCAGGGGTTGCGTATTGCCCATCTTGTCCCCAAATCAT
>AAPY01728367.1:0-11112 GCA_000181375.1 Tupaia belangeri | reverse complement strand
CCCAGAGGAATTCCTTACAAATCACAAAGTATGTCTTTTATAAACAGTCAAATATGGTGCTGTCCCATTTATCTAGGCCCACAAACAGGCTGTCTCACTAGGTCTATGTTTTTTGGTTTTTGTTTGTTTGTTTGCTTGTTTGTTCTGAGAGTTTTTTTTTTTTTTCTGCTATAGGGCGCATGCACTCCCAAGACAGACAGAGAGAGACATAGAGACAGAAAGCGAGAAATCACCCCCCAGGGGGGATGGCCACACCACAATCCCTTCTCCTCCATTCTCCTCTCGGGATCTTGGGCACGCACGCACACGCGCCCAGCGTGAGTTTAAGTCACCGGGTCCAGGACGTGAACCACAGTCGACTACATGGGAGTCCAGTGATATAGCCAATACGCCAACTGCTGGTCCCTCACTAGTTCCATTTTTCAGATGATATTCAGGTGTGCTATGGTTTAATAAAGTTTGAAAAGCGTCTTTGGTCACTTTCTCCATCCTCCCTATTTCACTGCCACTCACCGGATGCTGGGCCTTCACCCCCCACTTGAGGCTGACTTTCCTCCAGGACACAGAGATCTTCACACCAGATCTGCTGATCCCAGGTCTAATTCAGAGTTCTTTTCAATGTATCTACCACAGGACAATTTATAAAATTCTACTTCCATTCACTATTAGTAAAAGGAGAGAATCCACCAGAAGTGACTCCATTTATTAAGGATTTAGTATCTTGTAAGTGTGAGTCTGAGTATGCCAAAATCGGAGGGAGAGGCTGGGTCTAGGGAACTCTGGGAGGGAGTCAGGGTAGCATCTGGGGTGTCACCCAGTTGAGGTTAGAGGCAGGAGGCAGGTCATTACTAGGAGGCCCAAGTGGCAAGGAAGGGCAGAAGTGAGGCAGGAGGGTCAGACCGTGAGCTGTGAGGGTGGGCAGAGCAAGGCAAAGCCAGAGCTGGGAGCCGAGCTAAGAGGAGACCAGTGTCCGCAGTGTTTTCATATCTGGGAACACCCTGGCCAGCCCAGCCCTAAAGGGGCCAGTCCCAGCTCTTTTTTGTTCCTGTTGTTTTGTTTTTGAGAATTTTTTTTTTTTTGCTATAGGGCACGTGCACTTGCTGGAAAGACAGAGACAGAGAGAGAGAGAAGAGAAAGTGAGAAATCACCCCCCCGGGGGATGGCCATGTTGCAATCCCTTCTCCTCCATTCTCCTCCTGGATTTTGGATATGCACACATTTGATTTCCAAGCTGCAGAGTCTGAGACTGGATCCAGGGTTAGTCATGTGGGAGTTCAATGTCTTAACCACTAGCCACCTGCTGGCCCCTCTGGGTTTCATGAGGGTGCTAATCAGAGGAGAAATAGGGGCCCTAACTTCAACGTCTGTCTGTCCTATGTGTACCCAGGAATTTCTGTTTCCTAGCTCTTATCAAGTTTCATGGGACCAGCAGTTAGTGTAATGGCTATGTTGCTGGACTCCCACGTAGTCGACCGCAGTTCTCGTCCCGGACCCAGTGGGTTAAACTCATGCCGGGCACGTGTGTGTGCGTGCCCAAGATCCCAAGAGGAGAATGGAGGAGAAGGGATTGCGTCATGACCATCCCCTCTGAGGGGTGATTTCTCGCTTTCTGTCTCTCTGTCTCTCTCTGTCTGTCTGGCGAGCACACGCACCCTATAGCCAAAACCTCTTCAAAAAAAAGTACTACAAGTGAGACCAGCAGATGGCCTAATGGCTACGTCACAGGAGTGACAACAGTCGACCCTGGTTGGAGTCCTAGACCCAGCGGCGAGTGTGTGTGCCCAAAACCCCGAGAGGAGAATGGAGGAGAAGGGATTGCCATGTGGCCATTCCCCCTGGGGAGTGATTTCTCGCTTTCTGTCTCTATATCTCTGTCTCTCTGTCCAGTGAACACATCCTATAGTAAAAAAACTCTCAAAAAAAGAAAAAAAGTCCAAGAAGGGCTAGCCAGTGGCATGACGGCTAAAGTGGCTGGATTCCCACACAGGCAACTGCAGTTCTTGTCCCTGTCACGTAGCTTAAGACTCACTCCGACACTTGTGCGTGTGTGCCCGCAATCTCAAGAGGAGAATGGAGAAGGATTCCCTCTGGGGGATGACTTCTCACTTTCCTTCCCTCTTTCTGTCTCTCCCCTGGTGAGCTCACACACCTGATGGCAACAACCTAAAAAGAAGCACAAGAACTTTCAGGAAGACATAAAAAATGCCACATTGGCAAATATAGGCAGGGAAAATAGGGGCAGCTTGGGAGTGGAATAAGAAATGCGGGTCCACTGCCTCCGTGCTGGGAGGACAGACGTCTGGGAGACAGAAGACTGCGAACAGACCGAGCAGTCTCAGCCCTGTTACTGCCGGCATGCGGCAATTACGTGTCCACCTAGCAAATGGAGGAGGCCGTGTGAATATTTTTCTTCTCAGTTAGCTTAGTGTTCTGGAAATTCTAAAGGGAAATCTTCAAATCATTAATCATTACAAGTTCAGTCATACTGAAATGTTTTTTAAAAGTATTTCTTAAAAAAAAAAAAAGAAAGAAAAGAAAAAAGAAAAAGGGACCAGCAGTTAGAGTAATGGCTGTCTCTCTGGACTCCCATGTAGTCGACCGCAGTTCAAGTCCCAGACCTGGCGGCTTAAACTCATGCCGGGTGTGTGTGCGTGCATACCCAAGATCCCAAGAGGAGAATGGAGGAGAAGGGATTGCGGTGTGGCCATCCCCGCCTGAGGGGTGATTTCTTGCTTTCTATCTCTCTGTCTCTCTCTGTCTTTCTGGCGAGTGTACGCGCCCTATAGTGAAAACCTCTCAAAAAAAAAAGTATTTCTGAAATAATAATGATAATAATAATTACAATATATTTTATGCAGGGTTTTGATTTACATTTCTGTACTCCAAATCATAAACTGCACTTTAGATAAAAGACAATTTTGTAAACTTTTACATCTGAGAACTCCTAAATAGAATAATCAATTTCTTTTCTTTTTAAACATTTGCCAAAGGTTCCGTGGACTTGCCAGAGAGGGACAGGAGAGAGAGGCCACAGGAAAGTGAGAAAGCATTCCCCATGGGAGTTGGCCATGTCGCAATAGCTTTCCTCCATCTCCCCCTCCTGTCAGGATTTTGGGTACACACATAAAACTGGTGGCAGGTTGCTCAAGCCACCAGTTCTAGGATTTGGCCATGTGGGGTCCAGCCACCTCAACTGCACACCACCAGTTGGCCCAGAATAACCAATTTCTACATTGGGAAATTTGTTTGTTTTTGGTCCTATTCTCAACATTGTATTTCAGTTTTTCCTTTTTCTTCCCTCTATTCATTTTTGGGTCTTGGTAAAATGGAAATGTTTTTTCTTGCTCATTTAAAAAATCCTCTCAAAGCACCGTGTTCTGTGACCTGAACATGATAAGTGCCGAATATTGTTTGTTAAACTGAATTTAAGTCAATGTCGCCACACATGGGCCCGCTTGACCTAGAATTCTAGGGCAGGATTGGCTTTTTGTTTTTCTGTTTCACGATGAGAGTAAGTTGACAGGAACTAGCAGGTCTTCATCATCGAGAATCACCTTATTATTTACTTACTATTTGTAGTACAGACATGTGTCCAGGAACTTAAGCAGCTAGAATGCAGCTTTCTACTTAAATTCAATCTCCCTGTCTAAGAACCTTCTATCAGGGAGAGTTTCCCAAAATTCAGAAACTGGTAAGAAAAAAAAATGACAGCAACAATTCTTGGTATAGAAGAGAACAGAGAGGAGAACTGTTTACTGAGTCTCTTCATGCTTAACCAACCCATAACTGTTTCCAGAACCAGTTCAAACTAATTCCGTGTCTTACTGCACTTTATTTTGGGCTTAATGAACTTCAATGCCACCGAAGGAGGAACTGGTTTGGCAAAACATTCCAGACTATTCTCTTTCCTCTTCTCTCTTCTCCTCTTTCTCTTATATAGTTTGGGTCTTGGCAAAACCAAAAAGTGTTTTTCTGTAGTGCTCTCTTTTTCTTTTTCTTTTTTTGTCTTCAATTTTTAACTAAGCATGCATTTCAAAGGAAATGTAAAACAGCTGTTTCTTATTCTTTTGCTCAAGGAGATGGTACTTTGTAAAAGTCATTCCCTGTCCAAGAAGCCTTGAGCCCCTTAAAAAAAAAAAGAAAGCCTTTCTTTTCTTTGAACCAAGAATGCAAGCTTTGCCAAAAGGGAAGAGTTGGAACCAAGAAAGACTGGGATTTCATTTAATTTAACAAGAATTTCTAAGTGAGAGAATGATTGCAGCCTTAGCAGGATGGGGATTTTTCCAGGTAACTGAAATTCAACTCTTTTATTTATGAGTCCTGACCACATCTGACAGTGGTACTCTGTACTCTCTTCCTCAAGGATTTTTAGAAGGGAAAATAGTGTGTGTGTGTGTGTGTATATATGTGTGTGTGTGTGTGTGTGTGTATTTGGAGGACTGAGGGCAACTGCTGGAGGGTGGTCAGCTCACATGCACAGCTGAACGGGACACGGTACAGGAGGAGCCCTGGCTGTTTGAGAACTCAGTGTTTAGGAAGATGCTCATTTTCACAGGCATGATAGAAAGTTTACTCTTAAATTGTTTACAAGTAATTTACAAAATGATTGTAACTTGCAATACAAATATTAGAGAGCGATGTCTAATTTACTCATGAGAGAGATTTCCAGACTTTGGACAGCCATTTGTAACACAGCAATTCATATTTTAATTAATTTTTTCTTTAGTTCTTCCATTTGGCAAAACTTTGCTGTCCTAATTAAAAGTTACTGTGTAAATGGAGATAAAAAAAATGTGTATTTCTTCAAAGATATTTTATAATTCAAACTTTTCACTACTGGAGAACTTTCTCCATTTTCCTATTACCCCAGATTTTACTGACAGTTAAAAAGAGATGTATACAGGCCAGCAGATGGCATAGTGGTTAAGGCATTGGACTCCCACATGACTCCCACACGGTCAATTGTGGTTCAAGTCCTGGACTTGGTGACTTGAAACTTACACCAGGCACATGTACATGTGCTCCCAAAATCCTGAGAGGAGAATGGAGAAGAGATTGTGGTATGGCCATCTCCTACCCCACAGGGGTAATATCTTGCTTTCTGTCTCTCTGTCTCTCTCTTTCAGGCTAACACACATGCCCTATAGCTAAAATCTAAAAAAAAACAAAAGTATGACATATTTTTACATCTCTTTCTATGAAAAAAGATAAATTGTTCACAGGATAATACTGGACTTTAGTAAGAATCATGTTGATACTGTAGCAATTATTGCCAAGACAAAAAATTTCCTACTGACATAACATCAGACCTCTTAGAAGTCACCCCATGTCTTATTGTAAGACGACTTTGCATGTGTCATCAGTAATGGTTTTCTGGACTTGTCGGTTATGTTCTGTACTTGTGTCTGACTTGTAAAACTTCTGTCCTCTATGGGATCTAGTTCACCATACATAAACTGAGAGTCTATTCCGTGCCAAGTGCTTAGGGATCTACAGAATCCATTATAATAAAAATTCTTCTATTAATACCCCTAGTTGTGCCCTCGCTCCAGGGTAGCACTCTGGGTGACCTGAGGGTAACAAAAGGGGCTGGGGACCATGAAAAGGAAAAGTCAGGGGATCAGGAACTTTCATAGGAAGTAGAAGATAAGTTCCTGATCAGGTGAGAAGTAGCTTTTGGGGCAGGGGGTTTCCAAGGCGGACATTGCCTACGAGCAGGGAAAGAGAAGCTTGCTGTTTGGGGGACTACCAATCACTCTTGGTTCTCAGCTTGGGCAGGGTGAAGAGCTGGATTTCAGGCCCACTCACCCCTCCTCTAGGCTCACACTCCTGCTCAGACCTGAGAGCTGCACTGACTGGGAAGACAAGAAGTGGAAAACCCTTATCTGATGGAAAACTTTGAGAGGTTTGCTTGGGGCTTTTAATTTAAACCCCAACTCGGTCCCTTTTAGGAAAATTTTAAGAATGTACTATTCAATAATGCTGTTGATGCTAAACTTTCTATTCTTCTGGGGAAAATTAAGTCACATTGAAATCTTCATCAAAGTTGATTTAAATTGTCAACAGAGGAGAGAAGATACTTGAATCACAAAGATACTAGGTGGTCTTCCTTCCTTGGTGGGGTTCATTGTTCTGAAGTGAGGTTGTGTAAGTAAAACCATCTCCAAAGTTGGAAGAAGCTGTGACCCAAGAATGAGGCAGACATGTCCACTTGTCAATTAAGAGCTTGTTAAGGGAACCTGGGAAGGTAAGTGAGGCCTTAGGTGGCCACAAGACAAGCATATCTCTGCACTCATCACCACAAGGGCATGTGTCCAAGCATCTAGTGCCGGCAGGCTTGTAAAGGGAAGCACATTTGGGAGGTGTCTGAGGAATGTACAGAAGATTTGGGTGTCAATATCCGTCTTAACATGGTCAGGGCAGGCCACTCCATGGGAGAAAAAAATAGGCAGGTTTGCCACAACAGCACACCTTCCAGATTAGGAGTGAAACCAAGGCGCTGGGATTCCATGCTGACCAAGAGGGTGGATTAGCTTCAAGATGGCATCACTGTGGTTATACCATAGAGATGAGGTCACTGGAACACAAGCTGGAAAACACATCTGTGCAGAGGGGTCAGGTCCCAGCCCTGTGCTAGGCAGCGCCAGCATCGTCCTGAGCATATTGTGAGTAGCGTCTGCAGAAGTGAACTGAAGGAACATCGCAATTCTGCACCACTCCATTTTTTCTCATCTTCAAGAATTTGGCTGAAAGTAAATCAATTACTATTTTATTTACTCTCCCTCAAATCCAAAGGAAATGAAATATGTTAAAAGAAGATGATCAGGCAACTTGGAGGCATTCTTTGAAAACCATGTGTTTTCACTTCCTGTTTCCTTGTTGCTTAGAGAACAAATACTCAAATGCAATCTCAGTTCAATAACGTGTGCAGATTTCTCCTATACTGAAAATAGCAATAGAAAGCACCAACAATCTTGCTTTGTATTGTGAGGAAACTGGACTAGCGCGGGCATTTGTTTTATGGTCGTGAGTGTGTGACTGAAGGGAAAGGGAACGCTCTTACCATATATACACCATGTTGACCAGAGGGCGAGCTCCCAGATGGCTCAGTGAGGTGCATCAGGAGGGCAGAATCTGGTAGCAAGGGGCGAGGGCTGGGGCCGCAGGAGAGGAGCAATTGACGAGGGCTAGCTTGGGCAAAAGAGGAAGGACGTGGAAAACATAAGGCCCTCAGGTGCTCTGGGTAGATCACACCATGGAAAAACTGGAAAGGGCTTTGTTTTTCCCCTTGGAGTCGTGCATTAACATTCTAGCGTCCTTCCTGCTGGAGGAAGGGACACTAGGGGAAGAGTGAGAGGATGCTGGGGATAAGATAAGCTATGGCCACCACACAAATTCCTGCGAACAGCTTTGCCCTGCAAAAGTGGCACTGTCCTCATGACCTAGCCAGGAGGGGCCGCCCACTCTAGTGCTGGCTTGGGCAGTACGACCGTGCACACACTGTGTCTGCCACTGTTAGTGCTCTACGCAAGGATCTCTTACGGGCTATCCTCATGGCCGACGGCAACCTGTTACTTCCACAGCTGGTGAGGGACAGAGCCGCAATTTGAGCCCAAGACTTCTAACTAGAAGTACAGTTTTCCTTTTGCTATTCAAGGTGGTCATTTATTCCTTGTTTCACCTTTTTCCTCTTATTTAATTATTCCACTATTGGCATTTTGGCGTCCTATTTTCTCAGAGCAATCACTGAGTTAGGTATTACTGTTCCAACATACAGATGTGTAACTGAGACACATACAGTGTGGCCTCGGCCGTGCAGCTGGATGGCAGATGCCGGCACACAGTGGCCCGGAGCTGTGGTCGGGACACCGGATCCTCTGCCAGCATTTTGGCTGTGACCCACCTGGCATCCTCAGGACCAGCCCCTGCTGATCCATTGTGGGATCTCAGATGTGAGGAAGGCATCTGGAGACCATGGCGCCGAGACACTCTACACACAGATGGGCAAACCTTGGCCCTGCACAGCCCTGGTGAGCCCGGGGCAGGGCGGAAAACTGACGGTCTTCCCTGGGTTGAGTTCCCACGACTGTTGTCTCTGCAACTGTCTGTGACAGGTGGGAATTTGCAGAAATAACTAAGAGATCCAGTGACTGGAACAGTGTGGAGGAAAAGGGAGCTAGTTCAGACTTCTAAGTTTTTTGAATGAAAAAAGTATCCGGGAAATGTCTGAGAGGAACACGGCCCTCCCCTCCTGCCACGTGGAGAGCGGCCCAGACAGACGCAGGCTCTCAGCGCGCTCCTCCGACCTCTGCCCACTGGTTAAGCCGTGTTCTCATCGCACAGCACCGCAAATCTCCCCGGAGCCATCGTGTTGTGAGACAGAAATCCCATGTCAGCGCGAGGAAGGGTCTGCGGCACTGCACAGGTCACGGCAGCTACTCATGCACGTCCAAACACTCCATGGTAAAGTTCAGGGGGAGGTGCACGAGGACAGCTGCGTGAAATGACCGTAGCCGGCAATGACTGCCCGGCTCTGTACCCTGTCTCGGGAGGGCCTGGGACCATCAATGCAGCTCACCAGGGAGCAGCAGCCCTGGGTGCAGGGAGCTGCTTTTGACCTCTGCACCCTTTCGGAACCGAGGGCCCTGGCCGCTCCCCTCTCAGACGGCTATCCCGGCCCTCTCTGGACAGTCCCCACAAAGGCGGGTGGGAAGGGCCCATCCTGCCCCGGAGGTGTGACTGCCGTCTGCGGACCAGACGCCTCTGCTCAGGTCAGCTCCGGGAGTTTCTGAGGGTCCGCGGTTGGTCCACGCCCTCGACCCCCCTCTCCTGATTTACAAAAAGCAGGAAAGGGCAACACTGGAGCTTCCTGCCCCGCCTGCACAACACGGGCACCGGCCCTCTTCTTGTCCTGCCGACGCTGAGCAGGAGCAGGTCTTCTCTGTACCCCTCACCGGGATCTCGCCTTTCCTCCCTTCTTCCTTTCAGCAGCTTTGCTCTACAGAAGCTCCCTCCTTGCTCTGTAGGTAACTAATCTTTCTCCGGCATCTTCCGTCAGCCTTCGAACCTGCAGTCTTCCCCAGACAGTAAGCCTAGGCCTCTGTCCAACCCCGCCCCATCTTCTTCTTCCTCCTTATCCTCCTTTCACTACTAGACTTTCTGGAAGCTTCCTCACTCACTGTCCCCTCATCTTCAGTCTTCAGGCCACGCACTCTGGCCTCCTCCCAAGCACTCCTCCAGAACTGGCCTGGCCCAAACCTCGCTCTGGACAGATTAGGAGTTTCCTGCTCCAGGTAGCAGAAAGCCCGGTTCAGGATGGGTTAAATCACAGAGGAGATTTGAGGCCACATCCCTGAGACCTGGGTCCAGGACATCAAATCTGTGGCCCCAGCTCTGCCTCCTGCATGAATCATGGGGGCCATGTACTCTCTGTGGCTGAGGCCTCAGGATGGGGTGCAGTGAAGCCAGAAGGTGGAAAGCTGTGCCTTCTGTGGCCTTTTGGAAACACAGGAGCCCAGACACACCCAGAAGACTCCTGCCGGCATTCCCTGGGTGTGAGTTATATCACCTGCCATTCCTGATGCAATCCTAGAGCCGGGGCGCCCAGTGAGCGCCTCACACAGAATCCCCAGCATTGCTGTGTGTCGGGGCTTCTTGCCCAGGGGTGCCTTTGTCCCCTTGGGGACGTCTCCTCGGTGAGAACCCCTTCTGTTCTCTATGGCTGGAGTGGGTTCTGGAGAGTCAGTGGCAGAGACCAGGGAAGCTGCTGATCACTGGGCAGTACACAGGACCCCCCACCCCCCGACTAATTCCACCCAAACGTCAGGAAGCCACCCCCCTTCCTTCTTATCCCCCACATCCCCTGAATCCTAGCCTCCATCGAGGCTGACCCCAAAACAGCTCTTCCCTGTGTCCCTCTCCCTGCCTTCTCATGGCCGCTCTCCTGGCTCCAGGAGCTGAGTTTTACTGATGTTTTACTGCACCAGGTTTCTTACTGGGATGTCCGCTTGTACTGCCACCCAATCCATTGCACACTGCTCCCTGTACCAGGGAGTCTGAAATACAGGAAATAAACATCAAAGTAACTGAGATGGAAATTTCTCTTTTATTAAAGAGTTTGCAGTTAGATGGATCCAGGGTTACAGCTGGAGTTCCTTGGCGAGGGCCCAGGCCCTTCTGTCTGATTTTGTCATCTCTAGCAGGTGAATAATTCTACATGGCTGAAACCTTGACTGAGCAATGGCAATTGCAAGTTTTTTCAACCAGCAGGACTGGAAGGACACGACCCAGTCCCACCTCCTGGCCATCAGGCATGCTCCTGCCTACAGCTGCGGGACACTGCAAGTCCTATGGCCACACTGAGCCATGAGCCTGGTACAAGCAGCCATGGGCTTACCTAAAAGCTGCTGTTTCTACCTTCAAGGGAGACATCAGAGGCTGTGCGGCAACCAGCAGTCTCCAGGGAGTCAGCCACTTGTCTACAGGGGAGGAATGATCCTGTGGTTGTTGCTTGAACCCTGGAGGGGTTCTCCTCCGCAGGACAGGTAGGAAGACTGTGGGTAAACGGTGGCTGAAACCACTCGTCACTCTCTGACCTGTACGAACTCCTCTGGTCTCACCTTGCAGGATCCCCCAAACTGCTATCAGATGCAGCTGGGGCAGACTTCTCACAGACCCTTCTCCCTCCCTCCCCACGCATTCTCCACTCGCACTGCTTGCTTCCCTAGCTGATATCTCTTCCTTGTCTCTTTTCTCAGGTCACATGCTGGTTTCTCTGGGTTCCCTGAGCCTCTCCTCACCTTCCCACTGCTCCCAGTGCTGGTCCTGGTGTGGACGCCCTGCTGTCCTTGCCAGCTTCCCTCTGGGCTGTGGCTCTTTGGGAGGAGATGCACAGTAAGCACTTACCCGGTCGCCCCTGAACGGATGAGTGCAGTGTCTCATCCACCTTTAGAGACGCCCAAGAGGGAAGCGGCACAGTTTATTTTTATGGACTAAGTAACAAAGGGACTGGCCCTCATTTGACAGTACCGTAGTTCTCCCTTATCTTCTCCGAAGCTCGCACTGTAATGTCTGCTGCTGTCCCTGTCCTCAGCGTGCAATGGCCCCACACAG
>AAPY01728362.1:0-33341 GCA_000181375.1 Tupaia belangeri | reverse complement strand
CTTCTCGTATATTATTCTCAATTTTTTGGGCCATTTTCTCAGTCTTTGTGGTGTATTTTTCTAGGCCAGCAATTTTCTCTTCTACGTCTAAGATTCTATTTTCTGAATGATCTAGTCTGCCTTTAATACTTTCAAGGGAGATTCTGACTTCCTGTATTATAGACTTCATCTCTAACAATTCTGTTTGAGTCTTTTGTAAAGTGTGTAATTCCTTTTTTAGATCTTGCAAGAATTTCCTCATGTCCTGGAACTCATCAACTTCTTTCTCCTTTCTCTTTAGCAGTTCATTATCTCTCTTCTCTTCCATCTCTGTTACCTTTGACATTATGAATGCTCTAAATTCCTTATCAGACATTGCCATGATTTTCACTGAACTGCTTGTGGATGAAGAAGAGTTACTCTTTTCTCGGAGGAGAGGTATTTTCTCGTTTTCCCATATTTCTTGTGATCCGGTGGTGATTTCTTGTCATCTGATGGATGGTGTGTTTCTTTCAAATTCTTGAAGTTCAGTCTGAATGTTGAGGAGCAAGCAGACAGAGGTGATCTAGAATCTCTTTGCCGTTCTGTTGTGATCGCTGGTGCAGCAGATTCAGTAGATATTGAGGAATATTTTAACCCTATTAGAATTTTGATGTTTAGCTACAGTGCTCTTAGATCTGTCTAGTTTGCAGGAGCCATGTGGAATCTTCTTCTGAAGGCCTGGGCTCTCCTTCCTGGGTGAGAGGACCAGAGTGATAATTAACAAGATAAAAGGTGGAGTGCTAGCTTGTTTGCTGGAGGCTGAATTATCAGTAGAAAAAAATCTTCATTTCTCGTGTGCCCTGAAATACCTACTTTACAGGAGCCATGAGGAATCTTCTTCTCGAGACTCGGGGTTTTTGATGTTACAGTCTAAAGCCTGAGAGTCAGAGACCTGAGGATATAGATTTTAGCCTGGTTCTGAGGGCCTAAGAACCAGGAGCACTGAGGGCAGAAGTAGTCAAGTGGAGAGCAAACTGAAGTGCTGTTTTGCTGACAGTGGCAATACTGCTTCTTCTTGGGTTGGGATACCTCTTCCATGGGCAGGGACTCATGAGAATTTAGGGCCCGATGTCCCTAGCCCTACAAGCATCTTCCACACATCCCCATCCCAATTTACAGGGTCCCATTTCTTCCCAATCAATGTCCTAGATTTAAGGCCGAGACACTCTGAAAAGCTGGAAGTTCATCACAATTCAGCCAGAAATGTGAAGAAATTAGGGATTGGATTTTCAGCAATCTTGTTCCTATGGCAACAGAAGACAAGGGTCTCCTGCAGGGTACATATAAAGGCTTCAGGTCATTTATACGGCCTTTGGGCTGGAAATTAATAATAGAATCTCTGAACTCATCATTCCCTTTCATCAGTTTGTCTAACAACTGGTCAACCTTATATGTATTAGCTTTTCAAAAGTGTGTGACAATATCATATACACAGTCACCTAGATCTTTGCTTCTTTGAGTGGCTGATTAGGAGTATCCAATGAACATATTGTGTTTATGTCTGTTACCACTTCATACCATGGACTAAGTGTTCTCTTTACTATGGAAATAGAATTATTAGCATCTTTAAATCTATTCAGATTAGAAAGAATTCAGAAACCCCAGAACTAATTCATAAACTTCTTCCTTAAAATTTAGCTCCTTGGGGCCGGCAGGTGACGTGGTGGTTAAGGACACTGGACTCTCACATGGCCAACTGGGGTTCAAGTCCTGGACCTGGTGGCTTGCTTTCTAACTCTCTCTCTCTCTTTCTCTCTCTCTTTGTCCCTCTCTGTTCAAATTTTTTAAAAAATTGCTCCTTTAGAACCACTCTTAGTACCCAATAAAGATAGATAGATAGATATAGGTTAGATATACTTAGATGTGATAAAGACACTCATTAGAATTTAGAGGTCCAGTGTTCCTTGCTTCATCAGGGTCTTACTACATATCCCAGTTTACAAAATGGCATTACTTTAGGGAGAAACAGAGAGTCCTTATAAGATATTGGTTATGTGATTATGGAGGCTGAGAATTCTCATGATCTGTTAACGGCAAACTGAGACTTGGAAAAGCTGGTGGTATAGTTCAAAGTCAGAACCAGAGGGCTGAGAGTATATATTCCAGTACTGGTCTGAAGGCCTGAGAACCACGAGTGCTGAGGGGAAGCAGGAAAAAACTGAAGTCCTAGCTCAAGAAGCCAGGCAAAAAGCAAATTCAACTTCTTCTGCCTTCTCACTCTATTCAGGTTCTCAATGGTTTGGATAATACCCATCCACATTGGAGAACACCATGTAATTTACTCAGTCTGGCAATTTTTCTTTAAATAATTATTTTAAAATTTGCTATAGGGTATGTGCACTCACCAGAGAGAGACAGAGAGAGAGATAGGGAAAGTGAGAAAGCAAGTCACCAGGTCTGGGACTCGAACCACAGTTCAGTGCCTTAACCACCACACCACTTGCTGAACCCTCAGTATGCCAATTTAAATGTTCATCTCTTCTGGAAATAATCTGTGCATTCTGTGTTCCATTCTAGTGGACACATGAAATTACCCATCACAATGTCTAACTTTTTTTCTAATATCTGATTCCATCTCTCCTGAGACATCTTGAGCATTTATGTTAATGTGTAGCTGCCTAACCACCAAAATGATGGCATCCACCAAAATTTGGTCTCCCCACACACCCATGCTCTGAAATGGAATTTTCTTCCAGAAAACATGTCCTTTTTTCCAAGAAAGATGGATTTCAAGGAGTTGGGAAATAAAAAAATTGTTTGAATAGTGAAAAGTTCATGAGAATAAATAGCTTAAAGATAAATAAAAAATATCAGTCACCATTGAGCAATTCAGACATACATATAAACATACAATAGCAAAAACTGTATTATGGGGGAAATCTAGATATGTTCTGTAATTTCTCTAGGTATCTATTTAAATTTGTGAGACTTCTGAAGAGCGATCTTTTGGTAAAGCAAAGTTTTTAATAAGGTAGGATAGCAACTGGTATTTAGTAAGATATGGACTGCTTGAAATTAAAAATAAATGCAATCCAGTTATGAAATGGTGGCTGAATTATGAGCAAATGTGACATAACTGGAATGGAGACTTGTTCACATTTGGATCCAGAGGTACCTTTCTGGTGACAGGGGAGCATCCCCCAAGCTGATGCTTACCTTGGATGAAGGGGACATGGGGAACGCCAAGTGAGCAGCTTAGACAGAAAAGGGAAGGGATGTGAACACCAGGACTGTCTGCTTCTGTTTTCAAACCAAGGATAAGTGGGTGAGGTCGCCCTAAACAAGGAATCGTGGCAACAAGCTGTTACAGATGTGGCAGGATGAAGGGGGTTATTTTTGCATGGACTCTAAGGCGGCTAGAGTCAAGCTACTGGGGAAAAGAAAGGCTAAAAAAGAAAATTTAGATGTAAAATTCATGGTCCAGAATTCTCATGGGGTAGATTCCATCACATGGACACCTTGTGAACATTTGATCTGGGAGCATGTGATCTTGTTCATTATTGAGCGAATACTTGAGGGATCACTATAAGACTTAAAAAGATTTTATAAGTAGAAAGTGAAAAAGTGGGACCAGCAGTTGGCATAATGACTATGTTGCTGAACTCCCATGTAGTCTACTGCAGTTCAAGTCCTGGACCCGGTGGCTTAAACTCACGCTGGGTGCGTGTGCGTGTGCTTGTGTGCCCAAGTTCCTGAGAGGAGAATGGAGGAGAAGGGATTGTGGCGTGGTCATCCCCGCTGGGGGGTGATTTCTCGCTTTCTGTCTCTCTGTCTCTGTCTGTCTGTCTGGTGAGTGCACACACCCAATAGCAAAAACCTCTTTCCCCCCAAAAAAAATGATAAATTAATAAAGATATGATAACCAAAACAGCATAATATTGGCATGAAAACAGACTTGTGGATCAATGGAGCAGAATGGAGATCCCAGAAACAAATCCTAAACATAAAGCCAACTGATTTAGTCAAAGGATACCAGTCAATCTAGTGGGAAAAGGAAAACCTCTTTAGAAATGATGCTGGATAAACTGGGTATACACTTGCAGAAAGATGAATCTAGACCCCTACCTCTCACCATTAACAAAAATTAACTCAAAGTGGATAGAAACATAAACCTAAGACTTCAAACTATAAAACTACTAGTGGAAAACATTGAGGAAATTCTGGGACATATTGGGGTAGGAAGAGACTTCTTAAATAAGAACCCCTAAAGCATAATGAATAATCCCCAAAATAGACAAGTGAGATTACATCTAATTAAGACATCTCTGCACAGCAAAAAATGTAGTAATTAATGTGAATAAATAACCCTCAGAATGGGAGAAGATTTCTGTAAACTATACCTCAGATAAGGGACTGATAACGAGAATACACAGGGAACTCAAACAGCTTACCTTGGAAAAATGATCAACCCAATTAGAAGATGGGAAAATGGCCTGAACAACCAAGTTCCTAAGGAAGACATAAGAACCATCAAAAGGCATATGAAACAATGCTTAACATCCCTCATCATAAGGGCGATGCAGATTGCAACCACAATGAGATACCACCTAACCCCAGTCAGAAGGGCTAACAACAACAACAAAAAATTGCTGGCAGGGCTGTGGTGAAAGGGGAACTCTCCTACACTGTTGATGGGAATATAAATTGATCTAGGCACTGTGGAAAACAATGTGGAGGTTCCTCAAAAATCTACAAATAGAGCTACCATATGATCCAGAAGTTCCACTCCTGGATATCTACACAAAAGATAGGTGAACGCTTCATTGGAAAAGTGCGTGCACATCTATGTTTATTGTGACATCATTCACAATTGCTAAGACATGGAACCAACCCAAATGTCCATGAACAGATGAATGGATTGAAAAATTGTGGCACATATACTCTGTGAAATACTACTCAGCCATAAAAACAAGATCCTGGCATTGGATAAAAAGTGGACAAATATGGAAGATTTATTGCTGAGTGAAGCAAGCCAGGTTATGAAAGACAGATATTGTATGTCTCCACTTAACATATACTGGTTATCCACACTCTACAGTGGAATCCAAAAGACTAGAGGATATAGAAGTATGGAAGATGGTTAGGGATACTGAAGAAAGTGTGGGAAGAGGGTGGGAGAAGGAGGAGTGTATGAGGAAAGACATTATGTAGAAAAACAAGCAAGAAATTCATGGGACACAGAAATGGATTATTATCTATTAATGATAATGTGTATCATATCCTGAACTGGACTGGCGTGAAGTGTATTCATGTTGGGTAAATTCACTTTACAAGTTAAGAGATGTATACAGATAGAATGCATAAAATAAAAATTAAAATAAATAAAAAATAAATCTTAAAAATACTTTTTAAAAAAGAGAAAAGAAGTGGAATGGGAAATCATTCTTACAAAAACAAAGACTACATTAGAAATAGTGCAAAGAAAATAAGCTTGCTGAACACAAGTTAAGGAGGGGAAAGGACAAGACTGAGGTAAGCTAGAAAGACTTTAACAAGGAGGTCAAACATAAAGCATAATTCCTATCACCTATGAAGATAACCAAGATGACACATGGGGAGAAAATATTTAAATAAAAATTGTAATAAAACTTTCCATGAATATGTGGATGGAAAAATCAGACTATATCCCAGAAGAATTAACTGAAGACAACCAACAGTGAGCTATATCCTTGTACAGTTACTTAATCTAAACATAAAGAATGTTTTTAAATCTAGGATAAGAGAAAGGTTTACTATATATAGGATAAAAAAATGTAGCTAACTTTAGTCTTTTCTTTGTAGCAATGATAGATGACAACACCTATTAAATCCTGAAAAAACATTGTGGCCTATGTTATTCCCAGCCAAACTGTAACTGAATTAGTGTAGCAGTTTTGACAAGAAAGCACTCAAGGAATAAGATTTTCAAGAGCCCCTCTTAAGTAAATTAATACAAAATGAGCTTTTAGATGAACACAAGGTGAATGGGGAAAGCCTGATAGCATGCATTGAATCTACTTTAGACACTATAGAACTGGGGTTATTGTCACAAAACTGAATGTAAATATTCTAAACCTTGAAAGTATATGTACAAACGATCATGATACAACTGCTAACATGATAAAGAATATGGGAGATAAGGGAAATATAATGTAAATAAATTGATGTAACACTAAAACTTAGGGTCATGAAGTAAATCAAACAATGTAAACAAAGACAAAAAGGTTTCACTAAATAATTTATTAGTAATAATAATTTCACTAGTTTAATCAACTAAAATTATTAATATATAAGTGAGATAGAGAAGAGAACAGGACCTCAGATTCACTGAGTTCTTTGCCAGTATTTGGAAATCAATAGATTCTGTTCCAGGTTTCGAGGAATAAACCTATTAGAAAAAGTGATAATCATTCTAATCATCCTCATAGCAGAAAATAAACCTGAAATCTTTCATCTTAAAGAAACACAAACACACCACACTGCACAATGCAAAGCAAGGAAGTACAAGAGGCAAAAAACAACACGAGAATCATAAAGGATGGTGACAACCTTCACTATATAAATAAATAGCCATGGAGTACACCATCTATCGGGAGGAAAGACTCTGGTTAAATTGCTAATAAAACCCAGAAGAAAAGAATCTGGTTAAATTACAACAAAGCTCAGCAATAGGTTACATACTAGAGACTAAAGAAAAAATTCCAAATGGTAACAAATTAAAAGCCAAGATGGGAAAAAGGCATCAGAAACTGTAAACAATAATAACAAAGCAGGAGTTGGAAACTTAATGCACACAAACTTGTACATTAGGACATTAATTAAGATTTAAAACCATAAACTTGTTTTATTAATTTATATTTAATCACTGTCCATCTTTACAGCATACAAAATGGTTTTTCTCAGTTTGAATATAGTGCATATTAATCTCAAACCTAAACAAAGAATGTTTTGAAATCCAGGAAAGAAAGAAGTTTAATATATATAGAATCTTCAATATCAAGTCATAGTCATTGATAATACCAGTTATATTATCATCAACAGGTAACTTTTCATTTTCATATCTGTTAAATGTTTTTCCCCTGATCCCTCCACCCTCACCCTGTTATCTGCCCTCCCTTTCTACACTGTTTATAGTATCTTCAGTTGTCCTGCCTTCTAGTAGACCTTCAGTACCTTCCCATCTTTCCATTTCTGCCACAGAGTGCAAGCATTCAGTATATATTAAGTGGGGACATACAATGCCTGTCTTTCAGTCTGACTTGCTTCACTGAACATTAAAACTTCCAAACTTGTCTACTTTTGTATCAAATGTCAGGGCTGCATTGCTTTTTATGGCTGAGTAGTTTATTATAGTGAACATGTGCCACACGTTTCAATCCATTCACCTGTTCTTGGACATTTGGGCTGATTCTAAGTCTTAGAAATTGTAAATAATGATCTAGTAAACATGGATATACAAGTATTTTTCTGACTTGGCTTTTTCTTTAAAGCATCATATAACAGAAAAGTGTATAGTCCATAGTAAAGATAAAGTAATCATTAAAATCTATGTGGTAAGAAGACTTCTAAAATGAGCCACAATATTTCTGTTCTTGGTATCCATGCTGAAATACGTGATGGGAAATCACTTTCGTGACTGTGTTGTATAATACAGCTATAAGGATTTTACAGCTACAATTAAGTCTTCTCATCAGTCATCTTTTATTTATTTATATTTTGGAGAGGTTTTTGCTATAGGGCACATGCGCTCACCAGAAAGACAGAGAAAGAGACAGAAAGCAAGAAATCATGTCCCAGGGGGGAAGGCCATGCCTCAATCACTTCTCCATTCTCCTCTCAGGAGTTTGGGCATGCACACACACAATCCCAGTGTAAATTTAAGCCACCGGGTCCGGGACACGAACCGCGGTGGGCTACATGGCAGTCGAGCGACATAGCCGTTACACCCACTGCTGGTCCCTCATCAGTCATCTTTGAGTTAATAAAAGGGAGACCATCTCAGTGGGCCCAACTTGGATTTGTCTGGAGATTAGAGACAGCAGTCAGAGATCAGTGGAGTGAGAAGCCCTGAGGAGGGGTCCTGTAAGCAGAGACAGCAAACAGCTTCTAGGAGCTGAGAGGTGCCCTGAGCCTCACCCTACGAGGTAACAGGTCCCTCAGTCTGACAGCCCCAAAGAATGGAATTTTGTCTACAACCTAAATCTTTTTTTTTTTTGAGAGATTTTCACTATAGGGCACGTGCGCTCGCCAGACAGACAGACAGAGAGAGACATAGAGACAGAAAGCGAGAAATCACCCCCCAGGGGGGATGGTCA
The DNA here is from genome assembly GCA_000181375.1 of Tupaia belangeri. Classification (NCBI taxonomy): domain Eukaryota; kingdom Metazoa; phylum Chordata; class Mammalia; order Scandentia; family Tupaiidae; genus Tupaia; species Tupaia belangeri. The sequence continues at coordinate 25,026 of AAPY01728362.1, read as the reverse complement.
CGCCGCAATCCCTTCTCCTCCATTCTCCTCTCAGGATCTTGGGCACGCATGCACATGCACCTGGCGTGATTTTTAAGCCACCGGGTCCAGGACACCAACCGTGGTCAACTACGTGGGAGTCCAGTGACATAGCCATTACGCTAACTGCTGATGAGAGGGCATGTTACTCTGATCTTCTTTCCTAAAAACCTATATTCCAGCCTAATCATGAGGAACAAAAACATAGATAAATCAAATTGATGGACATTCTACAAAACACTTAACTGAACTCTTCAATACGTTCCAGACACAAAAATGGGAGGTCAGATCATGAAACTGTCAGAGGTCCGAAGAGACTAAGGGGGAAATGATGACTAAATGCAATGTGAGATCTTGGACTGTATCCTGACAGGGGTAAGATATTAGTGGGAAAAGAGGTAAAATTCAAGTGACGTTCGTAGTTTGGTTAGTTAAATGGCACTGATGTTAATTTCTTGGTGTTGATAATGTATCATGGCTGTGTTGTGGCATTATTCACAATTGCTGAGACATGGAACCAAACCAAATATCCACGAACAGATGAATGGATTGAAAGTGTGGCACATATACACTATGGAATATTACTCAGCCATAGAAAAAATAACAAGACCTTGGCACTTGATAAAAAGTAGATGAATATGGAAGATCTATGGCTCAGTGAAGGTAGCCAGGCTATGAGAGTCATTATGTGTCTTCACTTAGTATATACTTACTGCGCGCACTCTATGGCGGAAACTGAAAGATTAGAGGATACAGAAGCATGGAAAGTGGTTATGGATACTGGATACTAAAAAGGGTGGGAAATGGGGGAGAGTGAGAGAAAAGGAATCAAAGAGAAAAATAGAGGCAAAACATTTAAGGGACATAGAAATGGAGAACTGTCTGTTGATCTTTAGCTGGACTGCTGTAAAGTGTTATGTGTTGGATAAATTAATTTACATTCAATCACTGTGATGTATTTATTTAAATAAATTAAAATAATAAAAAATTATTAAATAAAAAAATTGAGATAACTTCTCCAAGGGTTTATGAACATTTCTCGGCCCTACCTTAGCAACTTTCCTTTAAATATAAAATTATTCCAAGTTTAAAAGTTTATTTTAAAAAATAGAATTGGAGAAGATCTAGAAAATCTAAACAGCAATTAAAATGGAGAAAAGTAAAAGTAATTATCAAAGGGCTACCCACCCAAACAGGTAAACAAAATATACCAGGTCCTAAAGATTTTATAAGAATTTTAGCAAAAATTTCAGTAACCAATAACTCTAATTTTAATTAAAGCACTTTGTAACATAGAGAAATTAAAAGGTCATCATACTCATTCCCATGAAGTTAATAATTCAAAAAATAATAATTTTGTCTTTTCCTGTCCCATATTAATGCATGCATTATTTCTGTTTTCCCATAATACTATACTGTACTTCCAGAAATAGTAAATGTCAGTGGTGATAATATTCATCTTTGTCTTATTTTTTAATGTCAATGATTCTAATTATTTCTTTATATTAATTTAGTTTAGTATTTATAATAGGGTGCATGCACTCACCTTAGAGAAACGGACAAACAGAAAGAGGGAAAGTGAGAAATCAACCTCCAGGGAGGATGGCCACATTGCAGTCTGTTCTTTTCCATTCTCTTCTTGAGATTTTAGGAATATATGCACATGTACCCAGTATAATTTTTTTAAGAGTTTCCCCCCCCTCCTTAGGACACATGCATTTTCTGGATAGAGAGAGATAGACACAGTGAGAGATTACCCCCTACCCCCCCCAGGGAGGGATGGCCTTGCCACAATACCTTCTTCTCCACGCTCTTCCCGGGGTCTTGAGCACACAGTCACAGGTGCCTGGCATTATTTCAAGCCACCGTGTCCAAGACTTGAACTTCTGTGGGTCATGTGGTAGTCCAGCAATGTAACTGCTATGCCATCTGCTGTCCCCCTGGCATGATTTTGAAGCCACCAGGTCCAGGACTTGAACTGTGGCTGGTAAGTCCAAGTCCAGTGCCTTAACAACCATGCCACCTGCTGACCCTGATAATTATTTCTGTATTAAGCCTAATGCTCTGGCTTTTATGTTTGCCATATTCAGAAAATAGCTACATACATATTTTATTAGGAATTATCAAGATTAAATTTTTATCTTACCAGAAATTTTGGCTTCAATAAAATGGATCATGTACATTTTTCTAAGCAATTAATGTTGAAAATTATAAGGTGTTTTTGCTAGAGGGCATATACTAGAGAGAGACATTAGAGAGAGAGACAGAGAGAGAAAGAAAGAGGGAGAAGGGAAAGCACCCCTCATGGGGTATGGTCATGCTGCAATCTCTTCTCCTTCATCTTTCTCTCTTTTTGGGATTTTGGGCACACACACACACACACACACACACACACACACACACACACACATGCACGTACACCCTGCATATTTCTTAAGACACTGGGGCCAGGACTGCAACTTCACACTCAGTCATGTGGACTCTAGCTGCCTTAACCACTAGGTCATGAGCTGGCCCAAAAGTTATAGGTTCTCTTAATGAACCACCCTCTGTGTAGGAATAACACCATTTTATTATAAAGTCCATTATTCTTTTACTGTAACGCTCAGTTCTGTTTGCTAATCTTTTTTTGCTAGATATTGTTCAGTAATATTCATAATGAATTTTTCTGTAATTCATGCATATGTCCTTGTTGGGCTTTGCCATCAAAGTCTGGTTGGGGATAAGATCCTGCTAAGGTGATAGGAGATTTTATTCATTCCCTCTTAACTAGTCTTCTTCTTTCTGGCTAGTGAGTAGTAGTCTCCAGATGGTGCAGCCCAGTGTGGAATGGCACCAAACGGTAAGGGATGTTCTATAAGGATATTAACGTAACTGTAATTTCTTGGAAAAATAATACCTTATTCACGGTCTCCTTTACTGTCTCCTTTACAAGAACATTACAGTGATTGGTTAAAGTACATGTGTGTGAGTGGAAGAGAAAAGGGGACATTTAGTTAAAATCTGACTTTACCCGTTCTTCCTGCAGGGACATTTTCTTGGCTTCCTCGCCTGTGCCCTGCAATTGCCCTTCACACTGACTCGGAAGGATGAGCTTGTACCTGCCCTACCCTGTCTCCCATTCACCCCCAGCTCCTGACTTGTCTCTACAGTGCTCTCTCTATACTATGCTTCCTCTCGGCCTCATTGTGGAAGTGCTTCCCACCAAATGTAGCCCTCCCCAGGCCCTGATTAGCTTGAGAACCTTTCCTTGTTTGAGAACCATCCTACTTTACATCTTTCTTTATCCATTGATCTTATTCTGCATTATTCTCTAGGCTTATGAACAGACTCCTTGCTTTTTATTACTTGAGGGGAAAAAGATGTGATTCATTGTGTTCTCTGAAGAGTACAACACAGTATTGTCTGAATGGGTCTTCATCCTGCAGTTTTTTAAACGGTATCAAAATCCTGAATCTTTAATAGACCCTATCACTATTTTTTGTATGCTTTTGAAGGTTTTGTTTGTTTTAATATTGAAGAATGTTTATCACACTGTTTTTTTTTTTACTTTTCATTAATTTAAATTTATTTATTTACATTCATTCACTATACATCATTAGAGCATATAAAATGAGATTTTCCATCCAGAATATACTGTATATTGGCTCAATCAAGCATATCAACATACATGTTATCATCTACAAATAATTTTCCCTTCGTTTCCTGTATATTTTGCTTTTTTTCCCATCCTTGATTCCCTGTCTCTCACTCTCTGCTGTGTCCCACCCTCCTCCCACACTGTCTCTGGTATCCATGCTTGCATTCTGTGCCTTTCCTCCCACATTTTATTGATTCACTAAAGATCTTAAGTAATCTTAGGGGATGAATGTTAGTTAATTTATTAAAAAAAGTTTCAAGAGGAAAAAAACACAAAAACTGTTTTTCTTGAAATTAAAAACATGCATTAAAAATACCTATATGATGGGAACCAGCAGTTAGCATAATGGCTATGTCGCTGGACTCCCATGTAGTCAACTGTGGTTCGTGTCCCAGACCGGGTGGGTTAAAACTCACACCAGGCACGTGTGCGTGCGTGCCCAGAATCCCGAGAGGTTAGAATGGAGGAGAAGGGATTGCAGCGTGGCCATCCCCCCGGGGGGGGAGATTTCTCGCTTTCTGTCTCTATGTCTCTCTCTGTCTGTCTGGCAAGCACACGCACCCTATAGCGAAAACCTCTCAAAAAAAAAAAAAAACCTATATGATGAATGCAGTGAGCTATATGGCCCCAGCTAGGTGCTTCTTTATAGTATATTCATTCTACTCACTGAGGTTTATGCCTAAAGTCAAACTTGTGTTCATGGATATGTATATATCAGCTGAGCCTATCACTATTTGAATATTCAAGTCCAAGTTAACACAGAAAACAGTAGGACCACCATAAAAGAGAAGTCTTCTACCACCCTTGGACAGAGGAATTGGCCAGTGTGAACATGAAAATTTTTATACACTGATGCTTTATAGACTGGGTTCAAGGTTGGAATCACTGGTAATTAAATTGAATTAAGTCATGGGTAATGGTTGATGAACAGGTTGAATTTTGCCATGCATTCTATGAGGACAGTTGGTATTAAAACCACGGTCTGTTAAGCAGAAATGTTGTAATGTTTTCTGTACGGCATCAAAATTCTGAATTGTGCTTCACTCACTCCTCATTCACTCATTTATTCAACAAATATTTGTTGAGCATCTACTAGGTGCCAATGTTATGCTGCCCTCTTGAGATACAAAGTAGAATAAAATTCAAACACTAGCCTCAAATCACTTAAAGTTCAAAGGAGGAGAAATTTGAGAAATGAGTAGTTGTAAATTACGGTGAGTTAGAAAGAAGCTGCAGTAGGCAGAAATGACAGATGCATGAGGGTGCTTCATGCCTAGCTTGGGGTCAGAGGAAACCCGAGTTGGATTTTGAAGGAGGAGAGGACTGCCTAGATGAAGGCAAGGTACATCCCTGAGGAACAAATGGCACCTGCAATGGCACATTTGTAGAACTTAAAGGTGTGACTCTAGAAAGAAATTGGCATCCTGGGAGCTTACTGGTTTGCTGTTGGGACCAGTTGCCAGGAACAGGGCTGAAGGTGCATGGAGGAGCAGGACTGGAAGGAGAGGGGAGTTAAACTGCAACGGTGTTGCACGGCAGACCGTAGCTGCTCCTGTGGGAAGTTCTGGAACTAGAGCAGCCTTTCTGAATTGACTCTCTTTGAGCAGAGCCGGGCCTTGTTGCCCCCCACATCAACCAACCAGTCATCAGATGTGGGTACCCCAGAGATGGCCGTGATCTTAGGTGAGAAGGCCATTTGACTGAGAGAAATCTCAGACTAATCACCTGCCAGTTCCCTGCTTCCAACACTTCCCACAGTTGGGGAGAGTTTGGGTCCTGACGTGAAGGGGGCTGGCCTAAAGAGTGCCCCCACAGCTCCCACCCATGACAACAGGTGCATCTGGAATGAAGACTATAGAAGGACTGGGAGGAGTTGTGGATACACAGGTGGGCACAGACCCAACATGAAGGTTCCTCTAACTTTGCTCAGAGATCAAACTATACTCAAGGCAATAGTATTGCGCCAACAGGTTTATAGAACTGTAGACAATGAGATACAGACATGCATCATAATTAGAGCAGGCACCTGAGTTGAAGGATATGATTAGGGGCTGCCAGTCATTGGGAATTTCTGCACAGAGGTCAAGTGGGCTCATGTTTCAGAAGTTAGAGCACACACACACACACACTCTCACACACACACACACACACACACACAGAGGTGCTTCCAGAATGTTAGAAACACTTCCCTAGAGGATCAAATTTTTGTCACCTTGGCTGTTGGGCACTCCTACTGGGTCAGAAGTAGTAACAGCAGGAAGGGGTCAAGAAATCATGTCATGTACAGATGAAATAAAAATATTTCCCAGTTGGTCAGCCATAATCTCAGATAAGTAAATATAAGGAAGATGAAAGAGACAGTAGGAACAGAGAGGTGTGAAAGAGGGAACCTCTCTTCATTGCAGTAACAGAAAGAATAGCTGAAGTTTACATAGTATTTATAACATGATGTAAGCACATGCGTTCCACATGAATAACTCACTAACACTTCACACAGTGCTAGGGTAAATACCACTGTTAGTCCACTTCATGATGAGGGAACAGAGGCAGGAGGTCACCCTGCATCCATGGTCATGGAGCTGCCAATCAGCAGACTCAGGATGCAAACTAGGGGAGCCTGGCTGCAGAGTCTCTAGGGTAAGCACCAAGTTATCCAGTGTCAACCATGAAATCCAAAGTCTTCCTTGTCTCTGGGATAGAGAAAGATCTTTGAACAAATTTTGAAGGGGAAGATTTTAAATCAACAGGTTTCAGTATTAACAATAATGCTAAGATGGTTTTAATAGCCAAAAAGAGATGGAGGACCAGCTGTGGTGGTCCTGATGTGACATTCGGCGAGGCTGAAGCCACACTGGGAGGTCCTGGGTTCCCATCCCAGAGACCTTCCCGAACATGCCAGGTACACACGTGCCCATGACATGAGCTGGCCAAGACCAAGGGTGGATCACAGCTTGAGGAACCTCTCAGTGGTGGACCAGTATCAGGGGTCGATGGGAGGTTGTCTCTATAGCATGGTCCCAGCTGCTGGGTCCTAAAGACAGGATTGCTTTAGGGAGCAGAACAATGACAGCTGGAATGGTGAGTCACCAGAGAAAGTACCTCACACAGACCCAGTGCCCGGGGTCATGAGTGTCAGCAGAGAGGGGCTTTGTCCCAGGCACTTGAGGCATCAGCACCCTTGCACCGGGCAGTGGCAGTGTCTTTGGCTTCAGCAGGGGTTGGGAGTGTCATCTCACAAATCACAGCAGCAGAGGAGGGTCACACTAATCTTAGTTCACCAAAACCTTATGACCTGCCTAGAAAGTACTAGTGACCAGAGATTACATTCCTGTCAACAATGTGGATGGTAAAAGGCATAAGGAATAGAAAGTTAGGTAGACCGCGTAAAGCTGACTTAAAATTCTCCCCAAATATGTACCAACTCTTTATTGGACAGAGTGATAACCTGGTGATAGAGTTGTACTAAAAAACATGGTTCTGGGAAAGAAAGAGAGGCTAGCTAACAGGTGGGAATCAGTGCACCAAGTTAGTGTAGATCAAAATAGAGTTTATTGTGTGCAAGCAAACTGCAGGTGTGAGTAGAACTGACCCCCTTTAAAAGTGCTTCTCAGTTCTGGGATCAGAATAACCTGGAAGGCTTTATTTTTATTTATTTTAACTGATGTCTGGGCTTGAATACAAAACTAATAAATTAAGATATCTAGAGGTTGGACCTGTAATCAAAATCAGTATTTTCCCTCCTCTTAATTGGTTGTTGTGCCACCAGCATTGAGAACCAGTTATCTGCACTACAAAATCAGTTTTGTGGTATAAACTGATTTATTTCCAAAACCTCAGGCCCAATGAGATCCTGGTTTATGAGAAAAATTCCCATTAAGACAAGTGTCCTGGAAGATCATTGCTGACATAGAGACAATGTTTTAAGTTAGCCACTACTCAGAGAAATGGGGACCAGGGGATTTGGGGCTACATTGAATGAAAATGGTGAAGAGCACAAAATGTCAATATTTTAAGAGGCATAAATGAGCATATCCATGTTATAGTGAGAGTTGTCTGCCACATGGAGTATTTCATGTTTTCTACACAGTAACATGCAATGTGCTAATAAGCAACATAGCAAAGAACTCTTCTTAAAATTAACTAAAATTATATTTGGAATTGTGAGGGATTCACAACAGCGATGGTTGTATTTTATAGAAAGAATAATATTCTGCTCCACTCTGTCTGAAAGTAGCCTAGAGAGGAAGTGTTAGAAGATGATTAATGTGTTGTTTCCCAGACAAGATGCTTTGTGGGGAAATGCCATTTTTAGCTCAAATCCCAATGAGGAAGTTCCTCCAACTTAAAAGACAGGAGTACAGCCTCATCCACTGACATAGCTCCCTACCACAGAGGCAGAACACAGTCCTCAGAGCTCTCAACTCTGGAGACAGAGCACCACCTAGCTAATGGAGAAAGACTGTTCTTCAGGGTGCTACGTAATTGGTGGCAGACATTTGCCTATGCATTAGGGGAAATAGATCTTCAATAGAGCAGTACCTAAGAAAGAACTAGGTGCTATTTCAGAAGTAGAGACCAATTCTTTTCATGAAAGGTACTAATAACCCTAAAACAAGTCATTGATGTAACAGGGAATGCATGGACAAGAGAGTGGGGCATGAAGAAAAGAGATGCTATTTTCTTTGTTACATTCAATCACAGTATATCTTTACAGCATAGAAAATCAATTTTCTGAGCATGAATACACTGTATTAAATTATTCCACTCAAAGACATATAGATTATTATCAACAGGTAGTTTTCCATTTTCTCTCAAGTTTTCTCCAGTTGGTCAAGGTGGACAATGAGATGATTTGATATATACATACATTGTGAATGGTTACCGTAGGCAAATTCATCAACACATCTATCATTGTACTTAGTTACCATTGTGTATACATGTGTGGTGGGTGGTCGGTAGGGGAATGATGAGACACTTATGTTCTATTAGCAAATTCTAAGCAAATGATACGGCATTAATAACCACAGTTTCCGGCCCCACAGACTGGCCTCCACTCTCCAGCAGAGCCCCAGTTCCATCTGCAGCCCCCTGGCCAGAAAGGGACTTTGAGACAGGGCCATCTTTGGCCCCAACACCAGTTTCAGCTCTCCCAACCACAGAGCCCTCCCCTCTCAGAAAGGTAGGTCATTTTTTTTTCTTCTTCTTCTTGTTTTTTCTCTTCTTCTTTATTTTGTTAATTTCTTACTCTTCCTTGCCTCACAGACTGAAAGCCCCAGTTCCATCTCCACCCCCCTGCCGAAATCATACATAAATTATTCTTTATTCTCCTTTCTATTTTCTTCCCTTTTATATTGTCATTACCTCCTCATCCTCCACCCTCCCAGAAGGACTAGACAGGTCTACAATCACAGTTCTGAAATGCCCTAGTATTATAAAGCTCCCTGAGATCTTCCTTTTTGCTGAACCACATGCAAACGAGGAGATACTACTCTTCAGACACCTGAATAGAATACTCCTCTTGAGACCATATTGCTAAACACAACAGAGAGACTTCAGCACACATCAGTCAACAGCAAAAAGGAAACACATTTGCTCCTAGTTGACAAACATTCTCCTAAAAGGTATCCAAAAGTGAATACATCTCCCAATGGCTAGAAGTTGAATAGCCTCAGGTCTGAATAAACCAGGAAATATGTATCCATCAAAAGAACACAATAACTCTAGTACATCTCTTAAAAAAAAAAAAAACAAAAAACAAAACAGGAAGTTACCAAAATATCAGAGAAAGAATTTAAAACATTTATGGTGACAAAATTTTATGAGTAGGAATAGAAAAGAAACAATGAACTATAGGAGATTAGGAAGTCCTTCCATGATATGAAAGAAGAAATGGACACTATAAGAAAGAGTAAGATGGAGCTATTAGAGATGAAGTCTGTAATACAGGAAATCAAAAATTCTCTCCACAGTATCAAAAGTCGATTAGACCATGCTGAAGATCAGATCTCCAACATAGAAGATAAAACCTCTGATCTAGAAAAAAAAAAAAAAACCACCAAAAAGAGAAATCAACAAAAAAAACGAGGATAATATATGACAAATACTAGATTCCATTAAATGTCCAAACATTCAAATAATTGGTATCACAGAAGGTGAAAAAACTAATAAGGGCATAGAAAATGTATTCCATGAAATCCTGGAAGCAAATTTCCCAAGTCTATAGAGGCACTCAAACATCCTGACCCAAGAAATACAAAGGACCCCAAATAAATCAACCCAAGAAGATCTCCAAGGCACTGAATATCCACCTACAGAAAAATGAAACTAGACCCCTATCTCTCACCATTAACAAAATCAATTCACAATGGATCAGACTTATAAACTCAAACTGTAAAACTACTGGTGGAAATCACAGGGAACACATTTGAAGTTATTGGAATAGGAAAATATTTAAATGACTCCTGAAGCACAGCCAATAATTCTAAAAACAAACAAGTAGATTTGCACCAACCTAGAAAGCTGCTTCACAGCAAAGAAGCTTCTAGGTCTGACACTTGAACCGTAACTGGTTATGTGGGAGTCCAGTGTCCTAATCACCCTGCCACCTGCTGTCCTCCCTAAACTTTCTAAAGTATAGGATTGTTATAAGTTTCTAATCTTAGTAACATTTTCAGGGACCAGCAGTTAGCGTAATGGCTATGTTGCTGGAGTCCCATGTAGTCGACCATGGTTCGTGTTCCGGAGCCGGTGGCTTAAAACTCACGCTGGGCGGGTGTGCATCCGTGACAAGATCCCATGAGGAGAATGGAGGAGAAGGGATTGCGGTGTGGCCATCCCCCCCCTTGGGGGTGATTTCTTGCTTTCTGTCTCTCTGTCTCTGTCTGTCTGTTGAGTGCATGTGCCCTGTAGCAAAAGCCTCTCCAAAAGAAAAAAGAAAAGTAACATTTTCAAACAGCTAGTATATCTTTTTATCTCTACTGCACTTTTGTTTTCTACTTCATTAGTTTATGCAATTGTGCACATTGTTTTCCTTTTCCTTTGAGAAGGAAGACTACACCAAGGTCATAGTTCTCAGTTTATTCACACACACACATATACTGCATGCACATAAACACACGCATGCACATACACACTTGATGCTGTAAATATCTTCTGATGATTACTTTAGCTGCATCTCATAAGCTTTCCACCTCAGGAGCCATCAACTCATGTCTTTTTCTTCTTATTAGGAGACACTACATTCTATGCATTTTTTTAGAGGTTTGCATTTTTTATTTTTTACATCCATCCCTTACACTGTCACGATTTGATAATAACTTGGTTTCAGGTCCCCCAGGTCTCCAGTTGTGACAGGATAGCCTCTGAAGACTGTCAAAAGGTGATTCCTCTCCATTCGACTATACCCATTGCATAAGGCAAGTATTGATTCTCAGTTTCTTGACTAAATTCAGAATTGGCAACTGTTTGCTGGGTGAAAGTAGCTATAAATAATTAACTTCTTTTGTAGTTCTTGGCATTCTAGAATGCCAACTTGTGTGTACTTAAAAATACAATACCTGCACTTTATTATTTTTTCTAGTTGACATTAAACATTTCTCCTGCGAGCTACGTCATCTTACACAGAAATGATATTTTATGTGTTCATATGTGACTGTGTACACTTAGAAGATGCATAGAACTTCTGTGAACTCTTTATTGATATCAGCCCTTTATTCTACGATAATGCAACTGGACCATTTCTTTGTGATATGTAGCAATACTGACACTTCATTTGGACCTTGATTGTCGGATGTCAAGAGGAGAACTCACTGCACCTTGGGAAAGATAGTGAACTTCTGATTTTTCAGACTCTCTAAACTCAAGTACTAGTGGTACCTACTCTACTGCACGTATTTATGTTGCTAGTTAAATATTATATGTAACATTTTAGGCTAATATGTGCACTCTATATGCGATCTAGTAATTGATCTATTATAGTTATGATGAGTTCACTCTTCAGCATGTGGACTACTAGCCTAATTATCATGGTCCTGGGAGCTGCAGCGTAAAGGGGCCTTTCTTCCCTCAGCTTGCTACGGTCCATCCTCTCTGTAAAGCAAATCCTCAGTCTTCTGTAGAAGAGCCATAATATGGCATTCGATTCACACAGACATGGAGAGAGTTCTAAGTAGAATTTCAATCTCATTTGCCTTTTCCTAATTGCAAAGGAAGAAATTCTTCTGCTTTTCTGTGTCCCTGAAGTTCATCATTGTTGCCTAGTTCTGTGTACTTAAGTAATAACTACTAGCATTTATTTTTTTGAGAGGTTGTCACTATAGGGCGCCTGCACTCGTCAGACAGAGAGACAGACAGAGAGACAGAAAGTGAGAAATCACCCCCCAGGGGGAACGGCCATGCCGCAATACCTTCTCCTCCGTTCTCCTCTAGGGATCTTGGGCACGGACGCACACACGCCCGGCGTGAGTTGTAAGCCACCAGGTCCAGGACGCTAACCGTGGTCAACTATGTGGGAGGCCAATGACATAGCCATTACGCTAACTGCTGGTCCCAGCATATTTGATTTTTAGTTTTCAAGATTTGTTCCTTTTATCTTACCTATCTATTTCTCTGTGAAATTGTAGTTTTCAAAAACCCTCTTTCGTTTTAGTGAAATTTTTCAATAAAGACAAACATATATGTTGAATCTACAATTTTAATTTGGAGGCTTTTTAAATATTCTGCATTCTGGGCCAGCAGGTGGCATGGTGCTTGGGTCCTGGACATCACAAGGCCTCACATGGCCAATTCCACAGCTTGAGTCCCAGATCCACTGTCTTGAAATATATGCCAGGACTGTGTGCGTGCATGCCCAAAATTCTGAGAGGAGAATGGAGGAAAAGGAATTGTGGCATGGCCATCCCCACTGATGTGGGGAATTGAGATTTCTCACTTTTGTCCTATGTCTGTTTCCCTCCAAGTGAAATTGCCCTCTGGCAAAAAAGTTTGCTCACCTTTTTCCTCAATGTTAATTTTCTATTATCCTAATTGAAGATTTTTTTAAAAACTAGTAATTTTTGTATACCTTAAATGTTTCACTTCTTTTTCCCCCTTGATTTCTTTCCTTTCACAAAAATGGAAAATTATCTGTTTGTGATAACATGTGTGGTATATATGAGACTGAAACAATATACAGTGTACTCATGATGGAAAAATAAATTTGGTTTGCTGTAATGATACAGAATGATTGAGCGTAAAAAAGTAAATTCGTAAAAGGAAGTAAAAATGGTAAAATTAAATAAATAATAATAAATTAACCAGAAAAAAACACCAGTTACTAATTTTATCTCACTCTATTTTTCTGAAATTTCATACTTATCTCAAATTGATATGTAACTTGCTAATCTTACATTTTATCTCATTTATATCATAGTAATTTCAATTTTGAAATATCCATGAGAATTCTTAATCTATGCTTGTATCATACATATACATTTCTCCCTCTGTGTATCTACAGAACCAGACTATACATTCAGCGGTTGACCTGATATATACAGACATCAAATTTAACAGCAAAACTGCAATTCTGTCTCAGAAAAAAGATAGTGAATCTCAACTTAAAGAAAAGAGAAAGTCTCTACTGCTATAACCTAATTCAAACCAGCATGACCATGCCACAATTGTGATTACTTTTGGTTAAGGAGGAAAACAACTGGGAGAGGGGAGAAGAAAATTTTTTGGATGTATTAATGTTCCATTTCTTAATCTCATTGTTAGTCACTTTATGGTAACTTAATAATATGCACATTTATTATCATTATCTTTTTTATTTTTATTTTTTTTGAGAGAGAGATTTTTGCTCTATAGTGTTTGTGCTAGCCAGAGACAGAAAGCAAGAAATCACTCCCCAGGGTGAATGGCCACTCCACAATCCCTTCTCTTACATTATTTCTGGATAATGGGCTTCATGCACATGTCTCTGGCATGAGTTTAAGCCACTGGGTCTGGGACTTGAACCACAGTTGACTATGTGAGAGTCCAGCAATGTAACCATTATGCCATCTGCTGTTGCTTAGCGTTATCTTTTTGTAGTGAACAAATCATTACGGGCTGAATTGTGGTCAACAGAAGCTTATATCACTATTTTGAAGTCTTTTTCTCCAATACCTCAGAATGAGAGGTTATTTGGAAATAGGGTCATGCAGATGTTAAAATGAGGTCATTAGGATGCACCCTAATGAAATATAACTGGTGCTTTTTTGAAACAGATAAACTTGAACACAAAGACAAACACACATATGGGAAGGCCATGTGAAAAGATGTAAGGAGAATGTCACATGAAGGTGAAGGCAGAGATCTACAAGCCAAGGGATGCCAAAGATTGCCAGCAAACTACCAGATGTTCAGGAGTCTCGAGAAACAGACTCTCATCATAAGAAGGAAGCAAAGCTACAGATACCTTGATCTCAGACTATGTCCACCAGAATTGTGAGACAATGCATTTCTTGTATTTAAGCTGATCAACTTGTGCTACTTTGTTGTGGTACACAAGGCAAGCTAATACAGAAATCTTCATTAAAAGACTCTAATTATAGTGAAGAACATCATCTTATTTAGACATTGATATCTCAATGGATTATTTCTCTCTATTTTCTTGAATAATTGACTATTCCCCTCTTACCTTGTTATCCATGGAGGAAACCTAAGAAGAAAGGACACTTGCATTAGACATCTCAGGCTTTTGGAGAGTAAGGACAGATGCACATGAAATCAATGTTATAAATAATAAAATGTCAAACCATCAAAAAGAATCAAACAACTTTAAGAGCTGAGGTCAAGGACAGAATTTTTAATTGGGAGATATGTGAATCTATCAATAGCATTATTACAGAATAATTCTACTCAAGATGTAAATAAATGAGGTTTTACGAAGGTTGAGGAACAAATTAGATAGTCTAATATGGAACCAAGCTCTCAATGAAAATTTGGCCAGTTTAATGTAGCAGTATATTAAGTGAATTTTGCAGGTTGTCGTAAGAAATATAAGCATTGGGAACCAGCAGTTGGCGTAATGGCTATGTCGCTGGACTCCCACGTAGTTGACTGCGATTCGTGTCCTGGATCCGGTGGCTTAAAACTCACACCGGGCATGTGTGCGTACGTGCCCAAGATCCCTAGAGGAGAATGGAGGAGAAGGGATTGTGGTGTGACCATCCCCCCTGGGAAGTGATTTCTCGCTTTCTGTCTCTATGTCTCTCTCTGTCTGTCTGGCGAGCGCACGCGCCCTATGGCGAAAATCTCTCCAAAAAAAAAAAAAAGAAATATAAGCATGATTCAAAAACCAGAAAATGTTTAGTGACTATTTCCAAAATAATATATTAAATAAGAAAAAAGATAAATTTGATAGATGGCAAAAAACGAAACTGTTTAGGTGTATTCTTAATTTAAAATAATAATAAATATAAAGAGAAACCCAAAGAAGAAAGAAACATTTTTAATCGGATTTAAGAAAAAAAATCAGCAGGGATCATTAGGTGCCATAGTGGTTAAGGCTCTGGGCTCCATTATGGCCCACTGTGTTTAAGAGTCCCAGACCTGTAGGCTTGAAACACACAGGATGTGTGTGCATGGGTGCTCCAAATCACAAGAGGAGAATAGAGGAAAGGGACTAGGGCATGGTCATTCTCACTGGGGAGTGAGGTCTCACTTTCTCTCTGTCTCTTCATCTCTGGTGAATGCACATGCAAAATGTCCACGAATGAAAGAATGTATTGAAAAAATGTAGCACATATACTTCATGGAATACTCCTCAGCCACTACAAAAAAACAACAAGACCCAGACTTTTGATAGAAAGTGGACAAATATGGAAGATTCACCACTGATGGAAGCAAGCTAGGCTATAAAGGAGAGAGAGTCTGTCTCCACTTAATACATACAACCATGCACACTCTAAGACTGAAACTAAAAGATTAGAGGACATAGAAACATGGAAAATGATTATAGATTCTGGAAACAGTGTGGGAAGAGGGTGGGAGAAGGAAGAGAGTATGAGGAAAGACATTAAAGAGAAAAATAAAAAGGCAAGATATTTATGGGACAGAGAAATTGATTATTATCTGTTGATGATAATGTGTATAGTATCTCAAGCTGGACTGGTGTGAAATGTACTCATGTTGGAAAATTCACTTTACAATTTAAGTGATGTCTAGTGACTGAATGTACATAAGAGATTCAAATAAAATGAAATATATTAAATTTAAAAAGAAAAGAAAAAAGAAAAAAAAGCATATTTCATTTAATTCTATTTATTACAACCATTTTTTTTTTTAAAGTTTGACCAGAGAGAGGTAAAGTGAGAAAACAAGCTGTGAGATCTTGGACCTGAACCACAGCCAGCCATGTGAGAGTCTAGGACCTCAAACACAATGCCATCTGTCAGCCATTAAAGTTTTATTTTATACGTTCTGGTCATTGTCTATTTCTTTTTGTCCTTGTTGTTGTATTTGTTTTTCACAGATTATTACTTTAGGGTATACACGCTTGCTGGAGAGGGAGAGAGAGATACAGAAACAGTGAGAATAGTGAGAAATCACCACCAGGGGGATGTCAAGCTGCAATCTCTTCTTCTCCATTTTTCTCCTGGAATCTTGGGCATAAACACACATGCATGCCCAGCATGATTTTCTACCCACGTGGTCTGTGACTCAAACCACAGTGGACTATGTGGGATTCCAGCTATGTAACCACTAAACCACCTGCTGGCCCTTTTCTTTTCCCCTTTTTAATTCATTAGAGAATACACCACAGAGAGAGAGGGAGAAAGAGAGAAAGGGGAAGTGAGAAATGACCCTTAAGGGGGGATGGTCATGCAGTAACCCTTTCTCCTCCATTCTCTTGTCAGGATTTTGGACATGCATGGACACATGCTTGCTGTGTTTCTCTTTTTTTTTTTAAAAATTTTTTATCCTTTTTTTTTTTTTTTGAGAGGTTTTTGCTATAGGGTGCCTGCGCTCGCCAGACAGACACAGAGAGACAGAGAGACAGAAAGTAACAAATCACTCCCCAGGGAGGATGGCCATACCACAATCCTTACTCCTTCATTCTCCTCTCAGTGTTTTGGGCACGCATGCACACGTGCCTGGCGTGAGTTTTAAGCCACCAGGTCTGGGACGAACCGTGTCATGGGAGTCCGACTACATGGGAGTCCAGCGAAATAGCATTATGCTAACTGCTGGTCCCCTGTGTTTCTCAAGCTGCTGGGTCCCAGATTCAAACTGTGCAGTTAACCATGTGCGATCCAGCCACCGACACCTTAACTACCATGCCAGTAGCTGGTCGGCCATTGTCAGTTCTGTGTTCAGTCTTTCAGTAAGCAAAATTTAAAATCTTATGCTTATTTTTCACTTCAATATATGGTTGATTGTGTCATGGCAAGACAACTGGTAACAATGACAAAAGTAAAGATAGTTTTAGGGCCAGCAAGTGGAGTGGTGGTTAAGGTGCTTGACTCCTACGTTGCTGAACATGGTTTGAGTTGTGGGCCCAATTGCTTGAAACTCACACATGGGAATGTGTGCATGAGAGCCCAACACCCAAAAGGAGAATGAAAAAGAAGGAACCATGGTGTGGGAGTCCGCGATACGGGAGTCCACTACGTGAGAGTCCAGGAATGGCACCATTGGGCAATCTGCTGGTCCCAAGAACAGTGATCTGTTTAATAAAAGGGCAAATAACTATGGTCTGCTCCTCTTAAAACCCTAATCTCTTCCACTAATTATATATTAATGAATATGAGGTAGAACATATCATGGAGAACACTATGGGGTGAATTTTTTTAAAGTGTAATTCAGGACCAGAAGATGGTGTAATAGTTATGTTGTAGTTGACTGCAGTTCTACTAGCAGACCTGTCAGCTTAAAACCCACACTGAGTATGTGTGTGTGTGTGTGCCCCAGATCCTGAGAATAGAACAGAGGAGAAGGGATTGTGGCCTGACCATCCCTCCTGGGGGTAGATTTCATGCTTTCTGTCTCTATCTCTCTGGCAAGCACATGAACCCTATAGCTAACACCCCCCGACCAAAAAAAATAAAACAAGTATAATTAGAACTCAGCTATGAAATTCAAATTTGCCATTGTGAAATGGAGACATTATTTGAGCTTCAGAAAGGAGAATTCATAGCTCACTTCCCAAGCAGGGCTTAGAGCCAGCCAGCAATGAATTCTCTCATGAGGTCACATGGGGCAGCCAAGGATGGTACCGACTGTGGGCACAGATGACCTGGACAACTGTGGGGACTGAGTCAGCTCACATCAGGTTCACACCTGGGGCACTCCCCAGGTTCCTCTCTCCCCCTTCCTGATCCAGGCCACCGGAGAATGGAAATGGCCAACAGTGGACAGTGATGGCTGAGAGGGCAGAGCTTAGACAAAAGGAAGAAGAATGGCCCTTAAGGGGGGAGGGTCATGCAGTAACCCTTTCTCCTCCATTCTCTTGTCAGGATTTTGGACATGCATGGACATATGTTTGCTGTGTTTCTCAAGCTGCAGGGTCCAGGATTCAAATGTGCAGTTGACCATGTGGGATCCAGCCACCGACACCTTAACTACCATGCCAGTAGCTGGTCGGCCATTGTCAGTTCTATGTTCAGTCTTTCAGTAAGTGAGAATCAGAAGGTACATGAGAAGGGATGGTGCAGAGAGAACCAATAAGAGTGGAACAACAGAAACTTCCAAATAAAAGGAGGAGAAAGAAAACTGGTCTTAAATTTTAAGTTATGTGATTGAAGAACAGATGGAGGAGGTCTCAGAAATGCCATGTTATTGTCATAGAGTGAAAGTACCTGGCTTATTTTAGGACTATTCCAGATCCACTCACTGACTCAACCAACAGCCCATGTCAGTTTCTGTGTCACTTTACAGTCCTAACAGAAGGCTTTCCTTGTCAGTATTCGTTTTTACCCTGACACATAAGAGACACTTTCCAGCAGTCCTCAGCTCCAGAAATCTCCCAAGATAGCAGTGTGAGAGGGAGCAACACTCGGGGCCTCAGGTACAGAGACTTGTGCCTGGAGCTGGCTGGGCCCAGAGCTCTGATGCTCCTGTAAGCTCAAAGAAATGAACTTTTGTTCCATCTGTAAATCCTACCATTTTCCAGTAATTTCAACCAACTAAGTTGTAAGTCCCAGAAAGCACTACTAAAGGAAAGTTTGTAACATCTGAGTCCTCACTGACCTTTAGTGGAGGTTGGAAGAGCCAGGACGAGCAGACCTGAAGCGACATGGGCCTCTGTGCTCTGCTCTGAACCTCATCTGTGCTGCCTCCGAATGGGCCTTGGCCTTGTCATCACTTTCAAATGACCACTTGTCTCAGACTCTAGGTCACCAGCGCTATTAAAGGCCCCCTAATATGTCTGCTCCTACTTTTACCCAGGTAATAGGGTCTATTAGAGTTCCATCCTGATTTGACCCCTCTTTCTCATTCTACTCTGGTAAGACCATGGTCAAAATCAAATCTTCTTATCACCACTAATCTCTGATTCACTAAATTATCAGAAATCTGGGGAGACGGTAGTACCTCCATATGAATAAAATTAATTCCAAAAATTAATGGGTTTAACGTTCATGTGATGATTTAATATTTATATTTCTCTTGCTTTTCCCTAACCCTCGTCCTACAAAAACACTAAAAGAGCCTATTAGTTCTTTAAAAAAAAAAAAGCAGGTGGTCTGAATGTCCTCCAGGCACTATTTTTATTGTTAGACTGTCATGAATTTCTCTCTAGACTCAAATTTAGGCTATGTGTTATGTGACTCCTGCTGGCTCTTAGTGATGACTTTAGAATAATAATAATAATAATTATAATAATAAAAACCCTTACTGGTTTTCTTTGTGAATTGCTTAGCTCCTATCTGATTGAATAATTCAGGTTTTCAATATCTGCAGGTTGCAGGAAGGGCCGATTCTCTTTACCCTGACAGTCCCCGTGGCACTGGCTCCTCTGGGGCACCCTGTCTGCCATTACCTTGATGCTCAATGCCAGGGAAATGTGCTGCTCTTTCTTCTCGTAATACAAGGCTGGGCATTTCCTTCAGGGCCCTCTGGACCTCTCTTATCATTGGCGGGAAGGCCCTTGGTCTCCCATGTAAAAGGGAGAACAGTCTCTGAATCCACCCCTGGGTTCCTGAGGGATTGGACTAGGAGATGCAGAGAGCAGAGAGTCTCTTGTGAAAAAACGAGATGACAGTTGCCATCACTGACCCATCAGCATCTATTGTACATCACCTGGGGTCCCTAGTCTTGGGTAGGAGCTCTCATAGCCCTGGGTGTGAGTCCCTGACAGGGGTCGCACATGCGTGCGGGGTATGCGCTCTCCAAGCTGCTGGCACCATGCCTTCTGTGGAGCATCCCCGCTGCACTCACAGCAGAGACAGCATCGATAACATTTCCCTGTCCCCCTAGACCAGGTTCATCCCCATGGAGAACTGGCAGAGTTTCTGTCAGGCTTCTGTGAGACTGCTGTCATGCTGGGGGAAAATACCTCAGTGTGTCCAGCTGCAGCATCTAGGGCTGTCTTGCTGTGCATGAGACAGCAAAGTGCTGATGGTCATGGCCGTCAGGTAGAGAGCCTCACGTGCTGATGCAGAGCCTTCCCTGTGCACCTGGAGACCCAGTGGAGGAACCAGCGGGCCTTTTACCATGACTGCAGGGCTAGGAGTGTAAATTAGATAGACTTAAAAAAAAATCCTATTCAGCTATTAGCTTGTATTGACCAAAACCCAATATAAGCATGCATTTTAATATTGTAAAGCCCAGGATAAAAAACTGTACAATTTGCTAAGCGAAGACTTAAGAGTTAGATGAAACTCATCGTGACAGTGCATCAGCATATAAGAGAGCCAATTGAGAAAAATGCACTATTGGGCCAGCAGTTGGTGTAATGGCTGTGTCGCTGGACTCCCATGTAGTACACTGTACTTCGAGGCCCAGACCCGGTGGCTTAAACTTATGCCAGGCACATGTGTATGCGTGCCCAAGATCCCAAGAGGAGAATGGAGGATAAGGGAATGCAGCATGGCCATCCCCCTGGGGGGTGATTTCTTGTTTTCTGTCTCTCCGTCTCTTTCTGTCTGTCTGGTGAGCGCACGCACCTTCCAGTATGTCCTCCTGTGATGTCACAGTCTACTGGAGGAGTCCTGAATCAGAATCTAAATCACAGGCATCAATCTAAATACTCTGTTTCTGCACTGTGAAGGTGACACTCATGAGGGTCATGCATTGCAGCGTGCTATCTCCTGCAGCCTCAATCACCAAGATCCTGGCTTTCTTTTCCTGATTATCTTTAACTTCTTGTTCATCCTATGAATGTAACAACGGGCTTTGGGGAGAAATGCAGCCAGCAGAGTTCCATACGGCGACCCTTTATGTCACTCTTGGTCATCAGATCCTTAAACTCTTCAGCAATAGCATTGCTTGCTGCTGTCAACACCTCATATTTCCTGTCTTTAGTTCCTGAGGGATTAAATTTGGAACTGGGTTGCCAGGGTCTCTGAAAACGTCTCTAAGTCTGATGTTCTTTCTAGGACACAAGAATCCGCTCTCCTGGGTGTGACTTGCTATTATAGCAGGTTTGTCACAGCGAGTCATGGAGAAATGGGAATTGCCCTATACCGACGACAGCATCTATGCATTTGAATAAAGTAAGCTGAGATTCCTCTAATGCTTGCATTACCCACCAAATTGGGTTGGTATCAACTCTGAGAACCAGAACATTCAGCTCATCTTCGTCAGAGACCACGGCTACCCTGGCATCTCAGCACAAACCAGCACCAGGCAGACTGGAGTCTTGCAACCTGAGTTTGCACTTGTTTTCTGTGTCTTTATCCTCTAGAAGCTATGATCCAAGCTTGTAACTGAATACAAATTTTTTGTAAAGTCTGTCTAACTTGACCTAGTACCCGTATCTTTAAAGTATGCCTTGAAACCAAGTTTTAAATGATTCAAAGCAACGTTTTCACATATTAAGGCCAAAAGGTCTCAGAAGAGAAAGCCTATTATCAGGTCCTCTGTGTTCCCTGCTGGGGCCAAGGTGATCCCAAGTAAGGAAAGGGTTTGATGAGGAGGCATGCACCCCAAGGAGCCCTCAGGCCGTTTCCTGACAGTTTACTCACACATCACCTCCACCTCTGTGGACCTGAAATATTAAAGGGGGTGTCCAATATAGCCACAGATACGTTATGTCCCTACAGGTCTTGAGCTGACCCCCCCCCCCAGCCCATTTATGCCTTGGAACATACCACCCTGTGGGGGTCAACTTCCAGCCAAGTGAGCGCGCTAAGTCAGCCTGTTGCCCCCTCTAGGATCTGCTTCCTTCCCCTCACTGATGCAGCCTGGGCCCATCACTTCAGGATTCCATGACTATCCAAAGGTGGGGATCACCCCCCTCCACCAAAGCTGGCTATCTGCTGTGTGCATCAGAAAAGTACATTTGCCAGAGGAGCAAATCCTAGAAGTACTGTTTCAAACAATTATTGAGAGCTTCAGACTTCCTGGAAACAACAGATAACCAGATTTTTCTGTTAGTCGTGGTTCTAGAATGCAAAGGTACTGGGAAGGAGGGTAAAGACTAGGGTACTTCCCAAGGTGCTGGCTGTACCATGGTCTCTCACCAACAGCTGTCTGTCCTACTTCAAATTATTGTCTAAATAAAATCTTTGCATGAGTTTGTGGAGTAAAATATGATTATTTTTTGCTATAAGCATTAAAATATTTTTATTGAACTTAAAGAAAATAGAACTACAAATACATTACTACTTCCAAAAGGCCACTTTGTGAAAAAGTATATACACATAATGTTCATGGTTTCTTTGAAGTTGTTGTGGCTTGAGAATCATCTATAGTTTTAAAATGTCCTTCAACACAACTCCAGCACTGTTGTCAGGTGACACACGCCAAGGTGTAAATGTGGGCAAAACAACTGACATGGGTTTCAAAAGAAGACGTCCGGGCCCACCAGGTCCATGCCCGGGTGGGTTAATAAGAGGCACAGCTGCAGAGCGAGGCACCAAGAAGGGGTTCACGTCTGTTCTACCAGTCCTGGATTCGGATACACCTTTAAAGCTCTCTGATACATCTGCATCTCCTTTTCTCCCCCCAGGTGAATCTACAAGTTTCATATCATGAACAGAAAGCTTTGGTGGTGGAGCAGATGGATGAGATTCTGTTTCCAGAAATTTCACAAAGAGTTCCGAAAAAGAGCTATTAAGCACGGGTTGCTGATGTGGTCTCAAGGGCGAGCTGGCTACACTTTTTGATCCTCCCCCAAGCCATCCGTTCATCCATGTAGTAACACCACCATGGTCTTGATTGAACAACTGCTCCATTTCCTCCCTCTCGAATCCCAGGATGCTCCCCATTAACCGTAACACTTCATGACGCTGATGTTTCGGTGTGTGGAAATGTCCAATGAAGAGGTTTCTCATGAGAACCTTGTCCACTTTTCCTTCTGTGCTCTTTACTAAGTCCATCCATTTCCTTTGTGTGTCATCCAGCATTTCTTGTCGGAGCTCAATTTGCTTTTTAAGCTCTTCAACTTGTTCTTCCTTTAGATCTAACTGCTCTGTGAGTCTTGATGCTGCGTCCAATGTAGCATATGCTTCATCCAGGTGTTCTTGTAAGGATGCCACTTTTTCTTGCAGTTTTTCTGCCTCCTGCTTCCACTCAGCTACAAGCTGCTTTTGTTTTTCCAATTCAGCAGAATACAACACTTTTTCCTCTTGCTGGAAATGCCGCAGGGCCATCTGCAGGTTGGCTAGTGACAGAGTGTACTGCTCTGTTTTTTCCTGAGAGATAGAGAGCTGCAGCGCAGTTGCATCCCTTTGCTTGGAGACCACCCTGAGCTGTTCCTGCAGTGACTCCACCTGCTCACGGGCTTGATGGTTTGCATTTTCCATTGCCTTGGAAGAGGAAACTAGCTTTTCCTCCAAAATTAGAATTTTACCCCTTAATTTAGCCTCTCTATCTTCTGCAGCCAAAGCCTCATGGGTGTAGGAATCTTCCAATTGTAAAAGGTGGTCACGCAACCTTTTCAGTTCCTGGTGTAACCGTAATTCTCCCTCACGTAAACGTTGAACCTCATTCTGCATGGCATTGTTTTCCAGCTGCTTCTGTTTCAAGGCCAGCATGACTTGGTCTCTTTCTTGTTCATATAGAACTGTCTTCTCTTGCATTGACTTAATTGCATTCAAATGCTGATTCAACTCACAAGTCTTGTCCTCTTTTTCCTTCAACAACTGCTCAAAAGCAAGAGCCTTTTCCTTCATGGAATGGCACTCAAACTCTTTTTCTCTCAGCATTGTAGAAAACTTCTCATTAGTCTCTTGCAATGCTTGATACTCTGCTTCCTTTTCCCTGGATGTTTCTATTATTTTTTTATTTTCTTCTTTCAGATTAAAAATGTCCATTTCTAAAGTTAATATTCTCTCCTTCAGGTTTATTACTGCCTGCCTCAAAACTTCATTTTCCTTTATTTTGTTAGCAAAATTTTCATTTGAAGAAAGTAATTCATCTCTTTTGGCTTTGATCAAGAGGTCTTTCCCCTTAAGTAACTTTTGTAAAACATCTTGTTGCTCCTTTAGCTGCCTAATTTCTGAATCCATTTGTTCATGTTCTTTTCTTTCTTGCTCTGAAGTGGCAGCAACAGAATCAGACAATCTGTGGTTATTTTCCTGGAGAGTTCTGGTTGTGACATCATCTTCCTGTAGTGATTTTAATTGCTCCATGTCTTGTTGAAACAGCCGATTAGGCTCACTGAGTCCATCAGATTGGCTAGCTTTAAGAGCCTCTGAAAGCAATGATCCAGAAGAGGCTTGGGGTGAAATGACACAGAGTTTTCCTAAATGATCATCCTTGGTGTTGCAAAGCTGTCCTATGCTGAGCTGAATTTCTGCTAATTCCTGAGCGAAATGTTTAAGTTTGGTTTCCTTCTGCTCATAACTTTGGATCAGGCTGGTATAATCCGCTTGTAATTTAGAATTACTATTGCTGTCAACCAAGACTTGTGCTTGAAGTCGCTGAAGTTCCTCCTGAACATGGGCTGATTCATGTTGCATGTTTTGAATGGTGGTCATCACCTGCTGTTTCCACTCACCCATCTTCTTCACTTGCTGTTTTAATCTATCGCGCTCCTGTAGAAGTTCCTCAAACTGATTACTACTGACACCTCCGGCCTCAGGACCAGTGCCGGATGTCTGCAAAACTGCCACTAGAGTCTGACATTTCTGACTTAAGGCATCTATTTCGATGTCTTTTTCTCGAACCATACGTGATAAATTCTGAATAGTTTTTTTAACCATGTCTTGGTCACTGCATTCAAACCTAGCAGACAACTTTTT
>AAPY01728316.1:0-13529 GCA_000181375.1 Tupaia belangeri | reverse complement strand
CGACTTCATTTGATTACCACTGCAGCCACTGCACGGCTCTCTGGCTTCTGCTGAGTGACAGATGCCGAGTCACCACTGATCTCATCAGTCTCATCCGCCAGTGCTCGGCTTCAGTTCTGGGGCCCTCCTAGACCTCTACCTGGAAGGGGGACTCCTGCCCCCCTCCAAGAGCACGCACCTGGTTAGGGACAACGACTGTCTCAGAGTTAAACTAGAAGAGAGAGGAGTTGCTGAGAGTTCTGTAGTAATCAGTAACGGTGACGGTACACATTTATCACCTAGTAAAGCGAAGAAGCGGGCATTGGAATTGGAGGAGGATGAAGAAACTGAACTAGATTACAAATATTCGAAGAAGCATTGGAAGCGGCAACAGAATAATAGCAATAGTGAGAAGGTTTTGGATCTGGAACCAAAAACTGTCACAGATCATACTGCGAGGAAAAAAAAAAAAAAAAGGAAAAACAAAGCAACCTGTGGCGTTGTAGATGATGATGATGATGAAGAGACTAAAAGAAAATCACCAAAGAAAAAGGAGAAGTGCGAATATAAGAAACAGATGAAGAATTCCAAAGCTCCTAAAGCGCAGGCCGTGAAAGAGTGGGCCCTGCAGAGCTGTAGTCCTCCAAAAGGGTCTGTTAAATACAGTGTGGTTAAAACCAGAAGGAAAGGTGGCACAGGCGTTTGTTCAAAAGGCAGTCCCCATTCCTCCTCGGAGTCTGACTCTTCTCATGAATCAGCCAGTGATGGGACGAGACATGTCACTTTGGGGGTCCAGAATTCCTCAGAGAAACTGTCAACCGAGTTGTCAAAGGAAGGAATCGCTACAAAAAACACAACTGCTAACAAGCCGACTATCAAAACTGGCTTTAACCCTATCCCCAACAAGAACAAGACCATCCAAACGTCATCTTCTAGTTCGGACTCGAGTTCAGAGTCAGATGACCAGTGCACGACGTCCAAGAGCACTCTGGAGCGCCCTGTGGGTTTCCTAAAGACAGTAGGCCTCTCTGCAGGAAGAGGCTGTCCGGGGCCGGGGCAGGCTTCACAGACTCCAAGTGCTGTGGGATGGAAATTTTCTGATCCAAACAGTGGCAGGCAGGCTCCTGGACCTCCTCCCAATGTGTCCGTTCCCCCTAGTTTAGGAAAAGTATGGGGTAGGAGAGAAGACCTTCTTTCTTGGAAGGGAGCTAGGGGTCGGGGCATGCGAGGAAGAGGTCGAGGACAAGGGAATGATGTTTCTTGTATCTTGAATAGAAACACTGAATATCAGAAGCAGCAGCAATTGAATGAAATGTTAACAAACTCATCTACTATTATCCAGAATCCAGTAGAGGCTCTCAAGAAAGATCACAGTCTGTTATCGCTGTTAGCAGCTGCCCCTCAAGTCGGAGAAAAGATCGCATTTAAGCTTCTGGAACTAACATCCGATTACTCTCCTGATGTCTCTGATTACAAGGAAGGAAAAATATTAAGCCACAATCCAGACACCCAGCAAGTAGATATAGAAATTCTTTCATCCGTACCTGCCTTGAAAGAGCCTGGGAAATTTGATTTGGTTTATCATAACGAAAATGGAACTGAGGTCGTAGAGTATGCTGTGACACAGGAGAGGAGGATCACTGTTTTTTGGAGAGAGTTAATTGATCCAAGGCTGATTATTGAATCTCCAAGTGACCCAACAAGTACAGAACATCCCCGAGTCTGACCTTACCACTACAGAGTTTATAAATGTGACTTGTTTGTGAAAGTGACTATCACCTGATTTTTTTTAAAAAAAAAAGAGGAGTTGAAATGTGTATGGATTTTTTGTTATCTTCACTTTAACTGCATAGGAAAAAATAAACCTACCTCATCATTTAAAATAACATGAGTGTTGGTGTTATAGACCTTTTTCAGGTTGACTTTTAGTTAACAAAATTTATATTCCAATGTGTATGGTTTCTTCTCTTTTTTTTTATTCTTTTGATCATCAAGTAGCCATCGTCAGTAGGAGTTCATAATACCAAGTACAAGATTATGCTGCGTATCTTGTCTCAGTAAGTTTTATTAAGTAACATTTTAAAACATTGAAGCATGTTACTGGCCTAATTTTTTCATATTGGAGTTGTTCCATTAAATGTGGAACATCTTATAAATTTCAAGTATGTTATACTTGTAATTATGAAGAGTTAGTAGGTAGTTGGGTTCGTTGCAGGCATTGATTAAGGAATCCTTTCACATTTTTCCCACATTTAAAATGAAGGCTTCTCAGGGCCCTGTGTAGAGCAATGAAAATAAGACCTTGTGTGTGTGCCTGGAAAACTGCGGTTCCACTGGTGCAAGGATTATTGCCGTGAGCTCCAGACCAGAGACCGTGTTACCTTATACAAGATGCCAGACCTGACCGAGTGTGCTGGAGTGAGGATCTTGACCGGAAGCATCCTTTTCTGTCATTATCGAATGCAAAGCTAAAATGGCTAAATATATACTGTGAAAATTGCTTTCTTTAAAGAAAAGATCAGATCCCTCCTTTAGCTTTGCAAATTTTTAAATAAAATCTTATTGAACTAAGAAAAAAAAAAGAATTGTGTCATGGCCATCTCTTCTGAGGGATGCTTCCTCACCACCACCCTCCACCCCATCTCTGGTGAACACAAGTACCCTACAGCAAAAATTAAATAAATAAATAAATAAAAGCTTCTGCATGGGGCAACCTGAGAAATGGGAGAAAATATGTGCCAACTGTTTATCAAAAAGAGATTAACAGCAAGAAACAATTAGTCTGATTTGAAAATCAGTAAGGATTTACACAGACATTTCTCTAAAGATGACATACAAATGGTCACCTGGAGCTTAATATCACTAATCATTAGAGACGTGCAGTTGAAACCACAAGGAGATATTTCACAACCATTGGGGTGGCTATTTACAAAAACGAAAGGAAGGGGACCAGCAGTTAGTGTAATGACTATGTCACTGGACTCCCATGTAGTCGACCACAGTTCGAGTCCTGGACCCGGTGGCTAAAAAACTCACACTGGGCACCTGTGCGTGTGTGCCCAAGGTCCTGAGAGGAGAATGGAGGAGAAGGAATTGCGGCGTGGACATTCCCCCCCTGGGGGGTGATTTCTCACTTTCTGTCTGTCTCTGTCTGTCTGGCGACACGTGCCCTATGGCAAAAACCTCTCATAAAAAAAAAAAAAAAAAAGAAAGAAAAAAAAAGAAAAAGGAAGTGTTAACAAGAACGTTGAGAAATTAGATCCTTTGTATACAGTTGGTGGGAATGTAAAATGGGTCAGCAGCTATATAAATAATATCGAGGATCTTCAAAAAATTAAAAGTAAAGCTACTATCACATGATACAGCAATACCACTTCTGGATATAAATGCAAAAGAATTAAAATCAGTATGTGCCTCTCAAAGAGCTACCTGTACTCCCACTTTGCACTGCACATTACCCACAACAGCTAAGACATGTAACAACCTAAGTATCCATCAAGAGATAATGAATAACAAAAATACGGTATATATGTACCATGAAATATTATTCAGCCTTGAAAGAGAAGGAAATCTTGCTATATGTAATAATACAGATAAACCTAAGGACATCAATTAAGGAGCCAGCAGAAGGTATAGCAGATACACTGTTGGACTCCCATGTGGCAGACCATGGTTTGAGTCCTGGACGTGATGGCTTGAAACTCATGCATGCCCAAGATCCTGAGAGAAAAATGGAGGACGAGGGATTGTGGGATGGCCATCCTCCTGGGTGATGATTTCTCGCTTTCCCCCTCACTACCTCTGTCTCTCCCTCTGGGAACTGTATGTGCCCTAAGGCAAAAACCTCTTAAAAAAAAAAAAAAGAACATTAATTAAGTGAGATAATCCAGTCACAGAAGGACAAATAAAGCATGATTCCACTTCTATAAAGCATCTAAAGGAGTTAAATGTATAGAAGGGGAGAACAGAATGGTGTTGACAGGGCTAGGAATAGAGGCTAATGAGGAGTTGTACAATGGGTATGAAGTTTGTTATGCAAGTTGAATTAGTTTTAGAGATCTGCTGTTCAGCATAGTGCCTATAATACTATACTGTGTCCTTAAAAATTGTCATGAGGGCAGAGCTCACGTTATAAAACACAAACTAAAGCAAAGAGGGAAAAGGAAACTTTTAGAGGTGATGAATATGTCTATCATCTTCATTGTAATAATAGTTTTCTGGGTATATTCACACATCCGAACTCATCAAATTATATACATTAAATATGTGTGGGTTGTTTGTTTGCTTTTAATCAATTGTACCTCAGTAAAACTATTTAAAGATAGAGTGGTATGCTGGTAAATGTTTCACAACTATCTCAGAGTAAGAGAGCCAATTTGTACTATTTGTCAATTTGCGTGGTACAAATGTTCCCCATGACCATGGTCTTATAATATTACTAAACTTGGAGTTGGAAGATATGCACAGTCTCTCTGTTCAAGCTAGTTCCAGCACACTCCGAGACGAAAACCTTCGGGGACAACTGGAGAAATTTGAAAGTATGTTGAAAGATAATTATCAAATGTATTCCAACTTCCTTAGAGGTGACAATGGCGATGTAACTCTGTAGGAAGGTGCCCCCTTGGGAAACACACGCTATTGAATTAGCCCAGTGGCGTCTGATGTTAGCGGATTACTTCAGCTGGTTTGGAAAAAGGGACATGTGTCGAGTGTGTGTGTGTGTGTGTGTGTGTGTGTGGGTGTGTGTGTGTGTAGACAGAGAGAGAGGGAGAGAGGATGTGTCAACAGGTTAATATTGGGTCATGAGAAAAGTCATGATGCATTTTTGCATAGAAAAACATAAAATTATGTCAAGACTTTTCGATGACCCGATAGATGTTACCTCTACTATATAAGAATACGATGATTAGGCTGGATGGTAACTCAGTTGTAAAATGTGCTCTGTGAGGCTGACCCTTATGGGAAGGTTCCAGGTTCATGTGTGACGGGCATGCTCATGCCCATGATTCAGGGCCAACTGGCATGAAGACCCTGCTGGGGATACTGTCTGTCTCTCCTGTCTCTCTTGCTCATGGAAGAAATAAACTTGAAAGCCAAAGAATGCTGGAAGAAGTAATATTCTGGGTCATTACTGAAAACTGTTCTTTTAGCTCTTCTTTGGGTTTGATCATTTAAAAAAGCAAAATATTAATATATTTGCCAACAGCAGATCTCATATAAACACCTAGACTTGCAGCCTGTGTTGAAAAGAGAGCGAGGCCGTGCCATGCCATCCTGGGCACCTGCACTCACATGCAGTTAACTGAATTGCTCAGACAGGGTGGGCTTTCCAGCCAGATCTTCACTTTCTTTATGTTACCTTCCTAACTCCTGTGGGCTTTTGCATTTGTGACTCTTGGTTTAAAAACTGCTCAATCATGTTGAAAAACGTCGCTAAACGCAAAAGTCCCTAAGATGCTGTTCTGTCAGCTTCCAAGAACCCAGTGGAGGAGGAAATTACTAAGTGTGCCCACTTAGAATCCTACCACTGCAGTTACCGCTGTCCTGCGCCCTAAGTCAATACCTACACACGAATTTTCACTTTCTCCAACATTTGACTAGTTCCCTCTGCTGGCAGAATCCAAAGGATGCAACTGCTTAAATTCCGTGTAAGTCCTGAATTTTAATGTCACACATCTGGGTGTAGAGGATCCCAGCCATGAAAGAACTCAGTGCAGTATTAGCCACCTAAATCAAGAGGGTACCATGAGTCCAGGTGTAGACCTCTGTGAACAGACAGCCTTGGTTGGGAAGGTTGTGATTGGAGGTGACTGAGCGCCCTCTGGAGGCTACGCTGATAACAGCGCCAAGACAGGCGTCCATCACCTTTAGGGCCTCGCAGGAGCAGCGACAGTAGGAGCGGGTCAGGGTTTCCAGGTTTCTTTTCTTTCTTCTCCTTCTTCCTTCTTGCTGTTTCTTCTACTTTCTTTTTTTGACAAACACTTCAACTCTGGCCTTGAGGAATATAATTAAGTGTAAATATCTGTTCTGTGCCAATAAGGTAAGTGTCCTGTATTTTTCTCTTTTTAGTAGGGAAATGTTTCCAGAAACTGCTTTTGCACAGAATGCGTGTTCTCAGTGGGGAGTGCTTTCTTGAGAACAGATAGGGTGCTCTCTTTCTGGAGCCTCTTGATTTGCGTGAAGGAAAAGAGGATGTGCAGGAAGTTGTAGAGAGAGAGCAGGGAAGGAAGATGGCTGTGGGAGTAGAGTCCCAGGCTCACCTCTGACTTTACCTTATGAAGGAGACAGAGAGCCAGAGTCAGGCGCGGGAATGCAGAGCGCTGCACAGGTGCCAGTGAGAGCACGGGGTGAGAGGAAACGTGGGGACCCAGTTCCCAATTCAATGCCCTGATAGTGCCTGTTTTTCAAATGACTGTACACCTTGTCTCAAATTAACTCCCCATTTACTGGCCAGTCAGGGCAGGGTGGGCTGTTCTTGTGCCAAGGTGCAGTTCTGTAGATCAGGCTCCTTTCTGCCAAGATGCTAATTACAAGCAACCTTTGAGCCTCATGTTAGCAGCACAGTTTACAGTGAGGAGGAACTGGCGTACACCTGTTCTTCCACCCTGCGAGTCTGCACCGGTCTTTCCTACCTTTGAATTTTGTTTTTCTTTTTCGGCACCAATTCTGTGGTTTTCAGACATAATAGCAGTCTTTTCAAGCCACAAGATAACAAAGAGACAGCCATTTTAACCCTCTGTTTTCCAAATTTAGAAATGAAACCAAAAAACTCAAAAGACTTTTGTCCAAGGTTGCATAGCTGGTTAGAGGCAGAAGCAGAACTAGAACTCTGGTCTCTCGATTTCCAGCTCACTCACTACTCCCTGTCCTGACTTGAACGTGTTTTAGATTTTTTTCTTCTCTTTTCTTTTCTTTTCCTTTCTCTTCTTTTCTTTTCTTTCTTTCTTCTTTCTTTCTTTCTTTCTTTCTTTCTTTCTTTCTTTCTTTCTTTCTTTCTTTCTTTTTTGCTATAGGACACGTGTGTAAATAATAGCAGTTTGTTTATAACTCACACAGTCCTTCAGCATAGCTGTTCTTATTTTACAGATAATGTATCTGCAGGTGTTCCAGTAGATTGTTTGGGTCATGTGTCTAGTTAGAGGCAGAGGCAAAGTTCAGACCCAACTCTGCTCCATCAAAGTCCACTCTTTGCAGCCCACCTGGCTCTCTCTACTAAACAGACTCCCGAATAAGCTGAGGGTCTAAGAGGAAGTGGTATGAAGTTTGCAAAGGAGAACGAGGCCAGCTATGGAGATCATGACCTTAGGAAAGGCAGGAGAGCCAGTAAATGTGGAAGCAGGCGACACTGGGGAGTCCTGGTCCTCACCAAGTCCATGGATGTTCTCCAGAACCGGGTGAGTCCACAGGGTTCAAAGGCTTTTTTTGTTTTGTTTTGTTTTGGCTAGTCCTGTGCGTGGGACACTGGATAGGATTTAGAGCCAAGCGAAAAAGCATAAAGACAAACTCCCTCAAGCCCACCCCAGACTGAGCAAAGGTGAGGAAAGAGGCTTGGATGGGAGTCCCAGGACTCCTCAGGCTCTCAAACCAACACCGTGCTCATCCTGGTGTCAGGGCCCGCCATACTCCTTCATGCACACCGTGCCCCTTCGTAGCTGTGTCACTGGGTTGTGTGGAATGATGGTCGATTGCCCCCTGGCCGGCTCTGAGAGCTCCAGGAGTCCTTGCTGCCTTGTTTCCAAGAGCAGTGTCCTGAGGCCGCAGCCTGCACATAGGGGTTACACAGTCAGATCCCCTTCCAAAACACTTGCAAAAGGCAGAGTCAAGGAGTGACTTACATTTTATAGAACAATTAAGTGCTTTGAAGTCTCGACTTGTTCTGTGTTTTCTGGGCTGGCTGAGAGCAGCATCCTTGCAGCCAGTTCCACCCGACCCACTGAGAGCCCCGCATCGTGTCGACCTGACTGGCTGGAATTCGTCGATTAGCCCGGCCGACTAGGCACAGCTTTGTGGAGGTTCGGAGAAGCTGGGACCACAAAGTGAGGAAAGCCCATGGAGCATAATTCCACTGTCTGCCCTGACCAGCACAAGCAGCACCTTTCCCACCTAGGCCGCCCTTGGACTCCAGTCTGTCCCACATGATAGTGTTCTTCTAGGACCTGTCTTAGCGCTGTGAGAGGCAAAAAACCCTCCTCAATTCATGTCATATCCATGGCATGTGGGAGGCATGACTATCACCACATTTTTTTTAGGCCTCTAACTGCTTTGAATAAAAACTGCCATCTCTACTGACTGAAATTGCTAAATTTCAGAGGGCAAGGTTGTGGTGGGGGGCCTCTTTAACACAAGGTGATGTAGGTTTCCTGGGGGCTGAGGTTCTTGCTTCATTAGCTACTAATAATTATAGCTAACGTTAACTGAGCTCTTAGAGTTAGCAGGAACACTCTAAAACCCTACCAAGCCCTTACCAGTCATTTAATATTCACTAAAAAATCTCTCTCTCTCTCTCTTTTTTTTTAATAGAAGTTTTTGCCATAGGGCATGTGCACTCAGCAGGGAGAGAGAGAGAGAAAGAGACAGAGGTAGAGGGAAAGTGAGAAATCACCCCCAGGGGAGATGGCCATGCCACAATCCCTTCTCCATTCTCCTCCTGGGATCTTGGGCACGCTGGCACACACCCCCAGACATGATTTTCAATCCACCAGGTCCAGGACCTGAACTGTGGTTGGCCATGTGGAAGTCCAGTGATATAACAACTACGCTATCTGCTGATCCCAATAAAAATTCTTTTGAGAATTGTTATTACTGTCACTATCCTCATCATCATCCCCATTTTTATTAAAAAAAAAAAAACTGAGTCACAGAGAAGATAACAGGTTAGCCAAGGTCACATGACTAATAACTAGTGAACCAGGTCTTAAATCAAAATGGTCTGATTTCAGTGCCTGCATTTTTAACCAAAATGTAAATCACTACAAATGTCTGACAAGGGCTCTCTTTCAATCTTGTCATATTAAAAAGCTCTGCTTGACCTTCCTCTATCAGAACACACGATGGCCAAGAGGGTGGCGGTGATCGGAGCTGGTGTGAGTGGTCTGTCCTCCATCAAATGCTGCTTGGTTGAGGGTCTGGAGAGAAGTGACAACATCGTGGGACTGTAGATGTTTGCCATGCATGGTCCACTTCGCTTCATCTCCAGCAGCCTGGTGCCATTTGTTTGCATGGACACGATGGTGTCAGCCTGCCTTGTGGTGATCCAGCCAGGGGCAATGCATGGCACAGTGCTGACCACTGCAGGCTGCAGGCTGATCAGTGATGGGCCATGGAAATGGGCAGGGCAGGGTCAGGGACAGGTGGAACAGAGAAGAAGGACTTAAGGGGACCAGCAGATGGTATAATGATTATGTTGCTGGACCCCATGTATTTGACCTCAATTCGTGTCCTGGACCCAGTGGCTTAAAACAAACGCCAGGAGCATGTGTGTGCTTGCCCGAGATCCCAAGAGGAGACTAGAAGAGAAGGGGGAGAAGGGACTGCAGTGTGACCATCCTCCCTGGGGGATGATTTATTTCTCTCTGGTGAGCACACACATCCTATAGCAAAAATCTCTTCTCTCTCTCTCTCAAAAAAAAAAAAAAAGGTTTATACATTTATGCAGACAGAGCATAGGATCGGGAGTTTATGATGATTTCTGAACCCTGGGCATTCGAAGACAATGTAGCAGAATGTCACATCAGGCACGCTGAATGGCATTCATGAATACAGAGCAGGTGACATCCTAGGGAGGCAACAGAGAGTGGAGTGCCAACCCAGACTTTGTGTGGGTCTTTGGGAAGAGCACTGGCAGGAGGGCCAGACCTGGGCCTTGGAAGGAGCTTTCACGTGATCAGAACAGAAAGCACCCAGGCACTGGCCAGGCCTCCTTAGAAATGATGCGTGCAGCTAAGGGAGCTGTGCTGAGGGCCAGGCCAGCTGTCAGGTGACCCGAGCATCAGAAAGTGGGGCTGGAGGTGGTTAAATGCCACCTGCTTCTGGCCAGGATTGATCCTGGTCACTGGGACCAGGAGCTCTGCCCCAATGGTGCAGGATAAAAAGGCGTCAGAAGATGGAGCTAGGAGGCCAAGTATTAGAAGGTGGAGAAGAGAAGACCAACGTTCATTTAGTGGTACGAATGAGGGGCCTTTGTGGAGGGATGACATTTGCTGGATTTTGGGGTGGTGCAAAAACAGAATAAGTAGGCGTGATCACAACCCTAGGTTTACAGAGTATTAGGAAGAAAAGAAGCCCTTTTCTGTGACTGTGAGTCTCTTTAAGCTGTCAAATCTCATTGTGGAAAGCAAGTATTGGGTCTGGTTTTGGTACCTTCTGCTATTTGACCCCACAGTTGTGTTGGTTTCTTGACAAATTTTAGAAAATATTGGATTAAACAAATGGGAAATGCAAATGAAATATAATAATACCCGCAGGTCAGCACTATTAAAATTTTATCCAGTTATATGTATATAGATAGATACTGTTTCTTTAAAGCAATTATAACATTAATTCACTCACTCTGTAAGTACTTGAACAGTGAACAGCACAGGAGAGTCCCTGCTTCCAGTCCAGTGAGAAGCACAGACAGTAAACACATCATTACAACGCAGCATGGTCACTGCTATGTCCAAAATTCAGGGTGCCGTAGGGCCAGTCCATTGGGTCATGGAAGGTGTCTTGGAGAAAGACTTGAAGAAGAACTAGAGATTTGCTTTGGTACAAGATGTATAGTGGGACCTGTAAAGTAGACCTTTTTTTTTCCATTTTATCTGTTTATTAATTTACTTTTTTTATACATTCAATCATATTATTTAGATTATTGAGCATTTCAATGTATGAACATTTCTCCCCGGTCCAGTTGATCAAAATATAACAACACTACCTCCCTGTCCTGACAATGCTCTATCTCTGTATCCCTTCTCCAAATGTCCTTTGTTTTGCTGCTGTCCTGGTTTTTTTTTTTTTTTTTTTAGTAATGAAGATCAAGGCAAGAAATGAGTTGAAAAGCACATGAGGAAATAGAAGCTACCAATATATAATGATTTCTCCAAGAGGCTGTTTAGGTTTTAAAATTAGAGTCTTATGTAGTTTAAGTGCTGACGGGAAGGAGTCTATAAACAGGGTTATTGCAAACATTCATGGGCAACCATGAGAAAACTCAGTGAAGGGCTCCCTGAATACAGGCAAAGAGGAAGACGTGCAGACATCAGTGGAGCGAATGGCCACAGTAAGAAAAGAAGGAAAAGATAGCCAGAACAGATTGCATCGTTAAGGGTGGCATCAGTTTAGAGAGCTTTATCAAATTGTGTTAGCCACCTTGTGTTTTGAGAAAGATACAGTGTTTAATTATTCCAATCCCATTGAGGATTTCTGATAATTCTAGTATGGGACCCAATGCTGAGTTACTTAGAACTCCAAAACTACAAGTGGGACATAACCGCTGTGACCCCTTCCTTCCCAGTGGGACTGGCGTGAGCCACCATGATCTCTGCTCCTTCCTGCCCCTTTCACCTCATTAAACCAACTCTGCCTTCACACAGGAATCTCCCAAAGATGGCATGACCAGGGTCTACAGGTCATTAGTGACAAATGTCTGCAAGGAAATGTCATGTTACACTGACTGCCCTTTCCAAGAAGAGTCCTTTCTTCCTGAGACCTTGCCTACTCTTCTGGCTTCTTAGAGAAAAGTTACTGACTTGTGCTTAGAAATACTTTCCTGGCACCAACAGATGGTATAGTGGTTACATCGCTGGACTCCCATGTAGTTGACCATGGTTCAAGTCCCAGACCCGGTGGCTTAAAACTCATGCTGGGTGCATGTGCATGCCTGCCCAAAATCCCAAGAGAGAATGGAGGGGAAGGGATTGCAGCAGGCCTTTCCCCCCGGGGGTGACTGTGAAGCAGTGCCACATGTAATGGTTCCAGGTTCTAGTCTAGAGAGCTCCCTCTGTGCACCAGGAATGCAGGTCCCAAGGTGCAGAGCCGGCCGAAGCTATGGATGGGTCAAAGCATCAAGACCCAGTTAGGGATGATGAGTTTTACCACAGTGCCATTGCCCTGGCTCTTTAATAAACTTTTAAGAAGGAAACGTGTTAAAGATAAAACTTTACAAAACTTGGCAAGAAAAAGTAAAATATAAATCTTATAAATACAATCACAGATTAACAAAATCAGTTTATCCTGAAAAATGTGTTTTGGCATATAGAGGGAATTCAGTACATAATTTTTCTTTTTTTGAGAGGTTTTTGCTATAGGGTGCATGCACTCACCAGACAGACAGAGAGAGACATAGAGACAGAAAGCGAGAAATCACCCCCTAGGGGGGATGGTCACACTGCAATCCCTTCTCCTCCATTCTCCTCTTGGGATCTTGGGCACGCACACACACGCACCCGGCGTGAGTTTTAAGCCACCGGGTCCGGGACGCAAACCACGGTCAACTACGTGGGAGTCCAGCGACATAGACATTACACTAACTGCTGGTTCCCAGTACATAATTTTTCAAAGAAGCAATATTATAAAGGGAGGTTAGGCTGCAGGGTTGCTGCTGGTTTGCGAGCTAAACATACAGGAAGATTTTGTTGTATCTCTGTGGGAAAATGTGTCAGGAGTGCTCAGCTATTGATGTGTAGCTCTTCAGCTTTGAGAAGGGTTACTCTTCACCTCAAGCTGCTTTCAGTTTCACATAGATTGTAACTTTTCTGCTTCTGGTCACACAATGCAGAGACCTTCACAAATAGCTGTAACAGCTCTGTTAAAATGAACTTTCTGTTTGGAAACGTTAACACTTCTCTTTATAAAATGTGTCAGGCTGGGGACCAGTGGGTGGCATAGCGGTTAAGGCATGAACAGACGGCAATCTGAGTCCCAGACCTGGCAGCTTGAAAATCACAGGACATGTGCATGTGAGTGCCACAAAATCCAAGAGGAGAATGGAGATTCTCCATTGTGGTGTAGCTCTCCCCCTTAGAGAGATAGTTTCTCACTTTCCCTCTCTCTGTCTCTCACTTTCTCTAGTGAGCAAGTACACCCTATGGCAAAAACCTAAAAAAACAAACAAACAAACAAACAGAAAAGCAGAGCTATATTTTCCTCATTGATTGGAAAAAGTCTATAAAAAGAAAAGTACTATAAGCTGTCACAACTCTTTGAAAGTCAAAATTGTGACACATACGCCCTTTTAAAAAATCTATATATATATTATTATTTTTCTTTTTTTCCTGAATTAGTAGTTTTATCAAAGAAAACTTTGTTGAGAGTGAAGGAGAGGGCAGGACACAGCATTGATATAATCGTTGACTCCAAACTACGTACACATTCTAAATATTTCTTAGATCCCGTGTTCATGTATGCAACTATAGAGACTCATCATTTGCAAAGCATTGTGTTAAGTATAAAAAATATAAAATCTATGAACCAAGGTTGAGCCCTAAAGTAACTTCTTTCCAGCAAAATCTCTGTAAAAGTCTGAATGTCCCATTCTGAAATGCCCTTGATGCAAATTCTTTTTCATTCTTGGC
>AAPY01728308.1:0-28071 GCA_000181375.1 Tupaia belangeri | reverse complement strand
GCCTATGGTAATGGAATAACTTTTTTCAGTTCTATCTCTGTCTGCCTGTTGTTTGTATATAAAAATGCTATATACTTCTGTATATTAATTTTGTATCCTGCAACTTTACTGAATTCGTGCATTACTTCCAGAAATTTCTTCATGGAAATCATTGGGTCTTCTATGTACACAATCATGTCACCTGCGAATAGAGAGAGTTTCACTTCTTCTTTTCCTATTTGGATGCCTTTAATTTTTTCCTCTTTTCTGACTGCGTTGGTGAGGACTTCCAGTACTATATTGAAAAGGAGTGGAGAAAGTGGACATCCTTGTCTTGTACCCATTTTTAGTGGGAAAGCTTTCAGTTTTTCTCCATTCAGGATGATGTTCGCGATGGGGTTTTCATAGATAGCTTTTATTGTGTTGAGAAATGACCCTTGTATGCCAATTTTGCTGAGCGTCTTGATCATAAAGGGATGTTGTATCTTATCAATTGCTCTTTCTGCATCAATTGATATGACCATATGGTTTTTGTCTTTTTTCCTGTTAATATGGTGTATCACATTGATGGTTTTGCGTATGTTGAACTAACCTTGCATTCCTGGAATAAAGCCTACCTCATCATGATGTATAATCTTTTTTATAAGTTGTTGGATACGGTTTGCTAGTATCTTGTTGAGAATCTTTGTGTCTATATTCATCAGAGATATTGGTCTATAGTTTTCCTTCCTTGTCCTGTCCTTATCTGTTTTAAGGATAAGTGTGATAGAGGCTTCATAGAATGAATTAGGGAGAGATTCACCCTTTTGGATCTTTAGAAATAACTAGGGCAGAATGGGGGT
Source organism: Tupaia belangeri (assembly GCA_000181375.1). Classification (NCBI taxonomy): domain Eukaryota; kingdom Metazoa; phylum Chordata; class Mammalia; order Scandentia; family Tupaiidae; genus Tupaia; species Tupaia belangeri. Next base: position 27,250 of record AAPY01728308.1, on the reverse strand, counting down.
TAACTCTTCTTTGAAAGTTTTATAGAACTCAGAGCTGAGGCCACCAGGATCAGGGCTTTTCTTTATTGGAAGGCTCTTTATAGCTGATTCAATCTCCTGGCTTGTTATGGGCCTATTTAGACTTTCTATATTCTCCTGGCTTAATCTTGGTAGATTATATGTATCCAGGAATCTGTCCATCTCATCCAGATTGTCTTATTTCTTGGCATATAGTTGTTCATAATATCCTCTAATTATGTTCTGCATTTCTGCTCTGTTGTTATATTTCCTGCTTCATTATAGATTTGAATCACCTGGTTCCTTTCGCTCTTCTTCTTAATAAGTCTCAGTAGTGGTGTATCGATTTTGTTTATCTTTTCAAAGAACCAGCTTTTACTTTCATTTATTTTCTGTATAGTTCGCTTATTTTCCATTTCATTTATTTCTGCTCAGATCTTTATTATTTCCTTTCTCCTGGAGTTTTTTGGGTTATTTTGCTGCTGCTTCTCCAATTCTCTGAGGCATGATGTAACTGATCCATTTGTCTTCTTTCTGTCTTCCCCTTATAAACACTAATTGCTATAAACTTCCCTCTTATGATTGCTTTAGCAGTGTCCCAAAGATTATGGAAACTCGTGTCCTCATGGTCATTAGCTTCCATGAATCTTTTGATTTCAGACTTTATTTCATCAGTAGTTGTGGAGTCATTCAGTAATAGGTTATTCTGTTTCCATGTATATGAGTATTTTTGAGGATTTCTCTTGAAATTAAACTCAAGTTTAATTCCATCATGGTCAGAGAAGATGCTGGGAATAGTTTCTATGCCTTTGAATCTGTAGAGGCTTGCTTTGTGCCCTATCATGTGGTCAATTTTTGAAAAGGTTCCATGTGGGGGTGAGAAAAAAGTGTATCTTGTAGTTTTTGGATGGAAAGTTCTATAGATGTCTAAGTCCATTTCATTTATGGTATCATTCAGATCCTTTATCTCTTTATCTATTTTTTTGAGAGATTTTCACTGTAGGGCACGTGCGCTCGCCAGACAGACAGAGAGAGACATAGAGACAGAAAGCGAGAAATCACCCCCCAGGGGGGATGGTCACACTGCAATCCCTTCTCCTCCATTCTCCTCTCGGGATCTTGGGCACGCATGCACACACGCCCGGCGTGAGTTTTAAGCCACCGGGCCCAGGACACGAACCGCGGTCGACTACGTGGGAATCCAGCGACATAGCCATTACGCTAACTGCTCATTCCCTCTTTATCTATTTTTTGTCTAGATGATCTGTCCCAAGGGGATAGTTCAGTGTTGAGGTCTCCAACAATCAGTGTATTGCAGTCTATCTCCCCTTTTAGATCTAACAGTCTTTCCTTCACATATTTGGGGGCTCCTGTGTTGGGCGCATAGATATTTATAAGAGTTATATCTTCTTGATCTATTGATCCTTTTACTACAATATAGTGCCCTTCTTTGTCTCTTCTAACAGTTTTGTTTTAAAGGCTATTTTGTTAGAAATTAGTATTGCAACTCCAGCTCTTTTTTGGTTCCCTATTGCACGGAAAACCTTTTTCCAACCCTTCACTTTCTGTCTATGTATATGTCTTTATCGATGAGGTGGGTTTCCTGTAGGCAACAGACAGAGGGTCTCTGTTTTTTTTATCCATTCAGTCAGTCTGTGCCTCTTGATTGGGGAATTTAATCCGTTCACATTCAGTGTTATTATCGCTGTAACTGGATCTGTCCCAACGTTTAAGGTGGCCATTGTCACAGCAGGCTTTTATTCCTTTGTTTCTGTCAGTTAGCTCTTTAGTTTTCCTGGAACAGTACTTTCTTCAGGGTTTCTTGAAGAGCTGGTCTGGTGCTGGCAAATTCTTTCAGGTCTTGTTTGTCTGAGAAGATTTTAATCTTAATCTTCTTTTCCCATATGAAGGATAATCTTGCAGGATACAATAATCTTGGTTGAAATTGTTCCTCTCTTAGCACTTTCAATACATCTTCCCATTCTTTTCTTGCTTGCATTGTTTCCGTTGAGAGGTCCGGAGTTAGCCTGATGAGATGACCTTTGTATGTCACTTCTTCTTTCTCTCTTGCCAGTTTTAGTATCATGTGTTTATCTGTGGTCTTGGATAGTCTGGCTATGATGTGTCTTGGGGAAGATCTTCTGGGGTTGATTCTAACTGGGGTCCTTTGTATTTCTTGGGTCTTGATGCTTGAGTGCCTCTCTAGACTTGGGAAATTTTCCTCCAGGATTTCATGGAATAGATTTTCCATGCCATTATTAGTTTCTTCACTTTCTGGGATGCCAATTATTCTGATATTTGGGTGTCTTACAGAATCTAGTATTTCTTGTATATTATCCTCATTTTTTTTTGTTGTTATTTTCTCGATCTTTTTGGTGGTTCTTTCTAGGTCAGAGGTTTTATCGTCTACATCAGAGAGTCAATCTTCAGCATGGTCTAATCGACTTTTAATACTTTCAAGGGAGTTTTTGATTTCCTCTATTCCAGACTTTATCTCTAATAGCTCCATCTGGTTATTTCTTGGAGTGTCCATTTCTTCTTTCATAACTTGGAATGACTTCCTCATCTCTTGGAGTTTGTTGTCTCTTTTCTGTTCCAACTCAAAGAATTTGTTCACCATAAATGTTCGAAATTCTTTGGCTGATATTTTGGTAACATCGTTCATTAGCACGCAAGATGGAGGGGAGTTACTCTGTCCTTTTGATGGAGATGTATTTCCTTGTTTATTGATACCTGAGGCTCTTCCTCTACTTGTAGCCATGAGATGTATTCACTTTGAATACCTCTTGTGGGAAGGTTACTCTGACTAAGAGTAAGTGACTTTCCCTTTTGCATCCAATTACTGTTTGCTGAAGTCCCTCCTCTGTTGTTTTTACCAATGTGGTATCAAGAGGGGCACTCTACTGAGGTGTCTGAAAAGCAATAAATATCTCCTTTTTTTCAGGTGGATCAGAACAAGGGAAGATCCCAGAGAAAGTTATGTTGTTAGGGGATTTCAGATATCTGATTATAGACCTGTCTAGTCCTTCCAGGTGGTGGGCTCTTGGGCTGGGCGTCTGCAGGTGAGGTGAGTGGGCAGCAATGGATGTCCCTCACCATGCAACTTTTTGAGATGAGCTCTTGAGTTGTTTGGTTAAAAACAATTTGAAGTCTGGGTATTTGAAGCCCCCAGTTTTTTTTTTTTTGAGAGATTTTTGCTATAGGGTGCGTGCGCTAGCCAGAGAGACAGAGAGAGACATAGAGAGAGCGAACGAGAAATCACCCCCCAGGGGGGATGGTCACGCTGCAATCCCTTCTCCTCCATTCTCCTCTCAGGATTTTGGGCACATGAGCACATGCACCCGGCGTGAGTTTTAAGCCACCGGGTCTGGGACACGAACTGTGGTCGACTATGTGGGAATCCAGCAACATAGCCATTATGCTAACTGCTGGTTCCCAGAGGCCCCCAGTTTTAATGAGGTTACCCAAGGGAATCAAGATTTCTGGCTCTAAAACAGCTTTTAAATGGTGACCATTTAAAATTGTGTACGGGGAAATGGTGTAAAGGGTTGGAACTGCATTTGTTTAGCTGCACTGAGGATTGGTTGTGTTTTCAGTGTCACCAGAAGGAATCCTGGAAAACCAGGCCTCACTCTTAAGGACATGGATGGTCTCTCCAAAGCTCATTAGGGCTGCATAGTCAGGCCCCCGAGAATATTGACACAAAGCACCTCTGAAGCCTAGGGTTTTGCATCCATAAGCTTCCTTATCAGGCCACAGGTACTTAGCTTGTGAGACCAAAAGTGACTTTTAAACATCCTTTGTACTGAAAGGATGATGGGAGAAGCAGGGACTGCAAAGATTGTGTTCCACGGAGACTCATTATGTGGTGAGGCCTTCTAGGAAAAGCTCAGGGACTCTAAGCCTCACTGATCAAAGCATGAAGGTTTTCCTGAAGTTTATGCACTTTGCCTGGATTAGTTTTTGAGATGCTTAATACAAATCAGTGTTAAGCCTGGGTACATGAAGCCTCTAGTTTCCTAGCTAGGCTTCTCCTAGGTGCTACTGCATATAAGCCCAAATGCACTTATTAAATGGTAACCTTTGAGAATCCTGTACTGGAAAAACGACAGAAAGAGCATAAAGTACCTGCACTGAATTGCTCTGAGGGCCCTATAGGTCCACAGGGCCACCAAAACAAGGCCTGGAATTTTAGGTCTCCCTGTTCATAGTCCTGTTTGAGCAGGCCTCTGAGGTTTTGTTTTTGTTTGTTTGTATAAACTTAATTGTTTAAAATTTATTTAGAGAATTTAATAAGTCTTAAAACATCCATTCAAATATAGCTTTCTTGTTAGAGGGGCTATGACAGGTATTTTTACATACAAATGTTTTTTTTTTTTTAGAGATATTTTCGCTATAGGGCGCGTGCGCTTGCCAGACAGAGAGAGACATAGAGACAAAAAACGAGAAATCACCCCCCAGGGGCAATCCCTTCTCCTCCATTCTCCTCTTGGGATCTTGGGCCTGCATGCACATGCGCCCGGCGTGAGTTCTAAGCCACTGGGTCCAGGACACGAACCACGGTTGACTACGTGGGAGTCCAGTGACATAGCCATTACACTAACTGCTGGTTCCCGCATACAAATGATCTTTTAAAGCAAGCAATTAAGGAAAGGTTGTAAGTGAAATTATCATTAGACTACAAGGAAGGACATGTGATTGTAAGGGTTCTCGTGTTAAAATCACTGCTAATAAGCTTTGTGAAACTGAGTAAATTATTTGACATTATGAATTTCTTCTTTTATTCTTTTCTTTAATATAAGAACATTGAGCTCATAGAGACCTGAGATTTATAATGCTGTGCTCTGTGGGCCCAGTCTCTGTGGTTCACGTGGTAGCAAACCAGACTGCAGAACTGGAAGCCACATGCTGACTGCGGTTTGAATCCCTGGCCTACTCAGCCTGACACATATCAGGCATGTGTGTATGTACTCCCATGCCCAGAATCCCAACCAACTGTAGAAATAGGATTATGGCTAGATACCAAGGAGTGTGATTACTGGACTGCTGAGAAATGTATTCATGTTGGAATATTCACTTTGCAAGCTAAGTGACATATGTGATTGAATTGTATAAAAGAAATTAAAAAATGAAAGAAATAGGATTATGGCATAATGAGCTCCTGTGGAAAGTGCTTCTCTGTTTCTTTCTTGTACACACATATGTGCTCCATCATAAACAACAAAATCGTCCCATGATTTGTGAGAAAAAGCTATTTATTACATTACTAACAACCTGAATCCTGTGTTTAATCTTTCTCTGTAGGCAAACTATAGGATATAGTATATAAACCAGGTACTTTAAAGGAGAAAAATTCATAAATGTCTCCATATGTATTTTGACAGTAATGTTAAAAACACCACATTTCTTAATAGCAAAGAAAACAATCAAACTTTTATAAATTGCTAATAAACACCTTTAAAGTCTGGTACTCACAGCCTCAGCTTCTTAGTTATGCTTCCCACAAGTACCTGTTGCTTGAACCCAGTTTCTTTTTGAAATGGCAGCTTCCTTACATCTGTGGACTGGCAAATGGTAGAAATAACACAGATTGCACTGTCTGCGTTGATCTGAGGGCCAGGTGGGTCCCCAGGGCCATCCGAAGAGCCCTAGAGTTCTGAAGCTACTGCTCACATTGTGGAGGTTCTCGCTGTCCGATCATCCCTCCGTTGGCGGCCTCTGAGCTGACTGCCAAAGAACACCTGAAGCCTGGGTACGTGAGATCCTAGGTTCCTAATCTGGCTACCCCAGGGAACTGAGCTTTCCGGTCCTATAAAAGTGTTTAAATTGTCACATTTTAAATTGTGTAATGGGGAAATGGCAATAGGGCCCACTGCCTTGGTTTAAATGTCCCGAGGGTTAGATGTATTTCCAGAAAGTGCAGGAGCTCCCAGTCTCACTCTCAGAGCACAGAGTGTCTTCTAGAAAATCATTAGCCCCGCATGTGCAGGCCTGTGATACTTTCATTGAAAACATTTATGATGGCTCCCTTGTTAGTCTGCCCCAAGGGACTGAGTGTTCGATCCCCATCTTAACTTGTTAACGGCTGCCTCCTGGTACTGTGTCCTGGCTGGAAGAACAGAGACTCTGTGGGCTGAGCCAGACTGAGTCCTAGGTCTCCAGGACCACCAGGAGGAACTGTAGAACTCTGATCCCCAGCCCCAGCACACCAACGCACAGACACAGATGCACTCACATATCACATTAGCCACAATGTATATGCTCCGCAAACACTGTTACCTACACGCAGGGTAGGATTATCATGATTAGGATTAGTGCCCTTGGAAGAGATCCCATGAGGACTGTGAGAAGGCACCATCTATGACCCCAAAAGCAGGTCCTTACCAGACACCAAATCTGCCAGCATCTTAATCTTGGAATTTTTGTTTATAAGCCACCAGTCTTTGCTATTTGTTATAGCAGCCTGCATGGACAAAGGCAGAAGCTAATACATATATACTTTCAACAAGTTGCACCCTGCTTTGATGGACATATATTAACTCATTTAATCCTTACAGCACTATGAAGATGAGTACAATTTTTTATTCCTCATTTTACACATGAGAAAACTGAGGTACAGACAGATGAGATAGCTTGTTCAGAGGTATCCTGTCAGCAAGTTGGGAAGTCAGGACTGAATGCTGAGTGGTGGTCCAAGCTGTACTGTGCACTTCTGTACTGTCTTGCCTCTGGGACCTTGTAACCTTCATTGTCATTCATCTAGTTTTTCCTTTGGATTCCAGCCCAGACTATGGTTTCCCTAATTTCTCTTCTCAGGCCTCCTGTTGCCACTTAGGCAAGTACTGCTTTCTGAAGGTGAAAGAAAGTTTCAATTGCCTTGCCAGCTATTTTACTGCAAAAGACAATTTGAAGTCATTGGATAAGGTACAAATCTATTCAGCTTTCAGGTCAACTATGTTGTATTTTGCAGATCATCAAGTCACTGATTTTAAAACAATGTAGTTAGAATAAGAATAGGATTCATTCGGTTCTTTCTGTCAAACAGTGTTCATTTCCTGAGCTAAGATAAATGTGTAGTTCAAGAATGTCTCAGCAAACTCTAAAGCAACATGCTGTGAATGCTCTTTGGATTTTAAACTTGAGGGCTTGAACTGAATCTCTGTACTCCTAGTGCTTATCTTAATGATACCAAATAGGCACACAACAACTGTTCTTTAAACTACTCAGTAAAGAGTTTATTATTATTAAATTATTATTATTAAATATTAAGAAGTTAATATTTATTAAGAGTGTATAGGAATGAGCTGTTATTTCCATACCTTGCTTTATCATCAATTTCCAATTCCTCCTTCAAAATTTAGCTCAAATGTTTTTTTTTTTCTCATAGCTTCCCTTCTGCCCAAGTAGTTAACAATCACACCCTCAGTGCTGCCAAAGAAAAGTATATAGTTCTCAAACCCTCTTATACTGTGTTCACATTTCTTATTCCTCTTCTAAGTTTGAGTTTGTTCTGCATAAGGATTGTTTATTATTACATGTAACACAAAGTCTGAGATATAGAAAGGTGCTCAACAAATGTTTGATGTATAAACGAATATATAATTGTACAGATTAGACCTTGAGCCCCTAAACCCATTTCCATATGCAACAAAACACAACAGATAAAGCTTACATATATTGTTACCTTTGGATTCACTGAATTACTAAATATTTGAGTATCTGCTATAGTCCAGGCAAAAGGGATAGAAACAAATGATCTGTCCTGAGTTACTTTTACCTTTCTCATCAATGCCTGAGTTCTCATAAAAAATCCATTCTGCTAACTTGGCATCCATTGATTCTTTGGTTAATCTTCATGTACAGTTTTCTCTAGTGTCCCTTCAAATATTTCGTAATGCTGTAGACCATTAAGTATTCCAAACATTGTATGAAAGATCAGAGGAATCAACATTGCCTTCATCTCTGTTTGGCAAAGCAGTAGAAAATGGAGTAAAATCCTTCCTTTTGGTGGAAGTGGAAGAGTATGATACTTGAATGCCAAGCTGCCCATTTTTAGAAAAAGCCAAAGCACAGGGGTATAAGCAACCACAAATGATGCCAAGTAGTGAACTTCGCAGAACACAATCTTCCTTGCTTATATTACTTTTCTTTTCTAAGATACTCCAATTTTTTTCCATAATTTCAGTAAGCATTGGTCTTCCAAGTTTTATATCTCCAAGAGAAGGACTAGGATGACCATGTATTTATGTTGTCATCTTGATGTCCGTGCGTGTTTCTCCAGTTCCCACCGGCACACCTGCATCCCTCAGGTCAGACCCAGCCTCGCGTCTGAGCGCCGCCATCTTGGAATATGTTGTAGACTTTCAATCTGCTCTTCCCCTCCTCTGACTGTTTAGCCATTTTATGTTAATATAAAAACTTTGCCACACAGTATTCTTTCCTGTACAGAAATATTTACTTTTTAAACTTTTCTTATCAAAAATATATTTTTACCCTTATAGCTTTCTTTTCATATATTTTCTTACTAATTTTTATTATTTTTTCTTTTATAAGTTTATTTTTGGAAACCACTTTAAATAACCTCTGATATAGACAAGAAATATTATCATTATTCCTTGCATATAGTTTATCTCATCAAAAGCACACCTTAAGATTTTTTTGTAACTTGGGGACCAGCAGTTAGCATAATGGCTATGTCACTGGACTCCCATGTAGTTGACTGCAGTTCACGTCCCGGACCCGGTGGCTTAAAACTCATGCCAGGCGCGTGTGCGTGCGTGCCCAAGATCCCGAGAGGAGAATGGAGGAGAAGGGATTGTGGCTGGCCATCCCCCCAGGGGGGTGATTTCTTGCTTTCTGTCTCTCTGTCTCTCTCTGTCTGTCTGGCGAGAACATGTGCCCTATAGCAAAAACCTCTAAAAAAAAGATTTTTTTTGTAACTTTGCATGTAGATTTATGTATAGCCATAAAATAACTGGAATTTTTAAACTTTTAGTTACATGAATTCTCAGGAAGCATGCAATTTTGAGTTGTTACATGTCAACAGCTCTACAGAAATTATAACTATTGTGGTTTATCTAGGTACAAAATTGACTGACTAGCCTGGAGAGACAAGAAAGCATTTCTTGGGGTGCTCAGATTCAGTGGTTCTTTTCATTTGGTTCTGAGAGTGGGAGACAGTTATAAATAAGCATAAAGAGTCCTTAACATTTGGAAGCCAGCAGGTGGTATGGAGGTTAAAATGGAGATCCCACATGGTTTGAGTCCCAGATCTTAGAGCTTGAAAATCACACCAGGTGTGTCTGCATGCATGTCTGAAATCCTCAGAGGAGGAAGGATTGCCGTGTGGCCATCTTCCTGGGAGGTGATTTCTCACTCTCTCTGTCTCTCTCTGGAAGTGAACATGCCCTATTAAAAAAAGAAAAAGTCTTTAATTGGCCTGGCTCAAAAGGGCGGGATGTCTGGAAGCAAAGGACTGTAGGTTACAGGTAGGTTTATAAATTCTTAGATGAATTACTGGTTAAAACAGATACACATGCGCGCATGTGTGCATACACACGCACAAATGAGTCTTTGTTCCCAAATCAGCCAAAGAATGCCTGTGCTTCTCTTTAACAGAGATAAGGTTTTACTGAAAGGATATATTAGCTCCAAACCCAAATATCTTAGACATTTTGATGAGAAGGGCACTTTCAAAGTTCCACAGATGCTTTTGGCTTTTTCTCTTTTTTTCCTTGGTGATGATTAACACTTGGATATTTGTTTCTTATCTTGAGCTCTGCTTGAGGGAAGGCAATATCTCAGGCAACCTTGAGTACCCTAGACAGGGCTGGAGAGAGGCCTAAAGGGTCAGACTTGGTCTGGCTGGTCCTGTGGGAGAGGACATGCCCTAGTGAGGAATTCTTTGGGATAAAGGAAGGTTTCCACTTGAAGGGAGGGAAGCAAAAGGGAGCTCCATGAGTTTACTACAGATGGCTGACTCACCCAGAGACCATAACTGAACAACCCAGATGCTGTAAACGACCACTCGACTGCTGTCTCAGGATCAGCTGATTACCCTATCCTAATCTTTCCTTTAAACGTCTATAGCACCACCCCTTCGGGGCCATGCGACTCTTGCATCTGGCCCCTTCCCTCCCTTTGGAAAGTGTACTTATGCTCTGAATCTGTGAATTCTCCCACAGTCCATGACACAGCTCACCTAACATTTACTATGTATCATGAAACACTGTGCTAGGGACAGGCTAGAGCAAGCACCCCATGATCACTGACTAAAGTGGCCTGTTAATGTTTGTAGTCTTGACTCCATTTGGCCCTTTGGGGAGAATTTAGAATGTAGACAAAATTTTGTCTTCAATTATAAATCAGTAATTTACATTCTAAGTTTGGATTTTACTTTAATAATAACACCTTATAGTTACATAGTTGATTTTCTTGTCAGAAGTGTGAGGAACTTTATAAAAACTTATAGGAGTTCAGGAAAATAGAAGTGGTTATGCTTTTATGAGAATAAAATGAGTTTTCTGATTGAGCAGCATCAGTCAAATCAATTCTCCATGTCAGGAATCTGAGTCATTCCTGGCGGCAATCCAATCCAGGGGCTTTTTTTTTTTTTCTTTTTTAATAGATGTGGAACTCTATTTGAATATGGTTGAAAGAACTTAAAATGATGTAACTATTTTTTTGTGTATGTAGTTTGTTCACCAAAGCAGGTGAATCACTACATTGAAGACAACGTGGAAATGCTGTGACAAACAAATCTCACCCTTGAATGGCTCTAAATGAGAGACCAGTAATGGAGTTCAGATACTGTTATACTTTAAATATTTAGCTGTCTATGAGGGTATTTTATGATTGTTTTGCTATTTGCCTGAGTAAAATTCATAAAAATTTTATTGTACATACTCAAATTATCTCTCATTATGTTAAATTTGGTCATCATATTTTTTTGATATTTGTATTATATTAAATGTGAAAGCTTGGTAGAATAATTCTCTATAATCCTAATAATTGAGACAGAAGGGATGTTTCAAAGAAACATTACAAACACCTAAAATCTGACAAGCAGTGGCCAAGAGACTGGGTCTGAACCAGTTGGAACTGAGATGGCATTGAGAAAGATTGCTGCCAACTCTTCAAACTCATCAAACCCCCATTGAAAAATGGATTAACATCTTGCATGGGGATTAGCAGATGGTGTAATGGTTATGTTGCTGGACTCCCACATGGTCAATTGTGGTTCGAGTCCCAGACCTGGTGGCTTGAAACTCATGCAAGGTGCAAAGGTGCGTGTATGTCCAAAATCCCAAGAGGAGAATGGAGGAGAAGAGATTGCAATGTAGCCATCCCCCGGGTGAGGGGTGGGGGAGTTGCTTCCTTTCTCTCTGTCTCGCTTTGGTGAGTGCATATGCCCTATACAAAAATCTCTCAATTTTTTTTTTAAAGATCCTAGATTATATTTCCACAACACCCCAGGACTGTCTCCTTTTTATATCAAAAGGTAATAAACCATCTCTGTGTCCCACTAATATCATTCTTTTCTATTTGTTCTCTTGCTATTCTACTCCGTACTCTTCCATTCTTCCACCCCATTCCACATTGTCTTCAACATCTCTAACTTTAATTTTCACTGCTTTTATCCCTTCCAATATTTCAATCTCTACCATAAAGTGTGGATATTCAGTATGTATATAGAGTGGGTACATACAATATCTTTCTTTCATAGCCTGGCTTGCTTCCACTCAGCAATAGATCCTCCATATCTGACCACTTTCAATCGAATGCCAGGATCTTGTTTTTCATGGCTGAGTAGTATGCCATAGAGTATATGTGACACACTTTCTTATTTTTTAAAATTTAAAAAAGATTAAAAATTTTTTCTATAGGGCACGTGTACTCGCCAGACAGAGACAGAGAGACAGAAAGCAAGAAATCACCCACCAGGGGGGATGGCCACACTGCAATCCCTTCTCCTCCATTCTCCTCTTGGGATCTTGGGCACACACACACACACGCCTGGCGTGAGTTTTAAGCCACCGGGTCCAGGACTCGAACTGCAGTCGACTACATGGGAGTTCAGCAACATAGCCATTATGCTAACTGCTGGTCCCTTTTTCAGTCCATTCTTCTATTCGTGGACATTTGGGTTGGTTCTGTCTTCGCAATAGTGAATAATGCTGCAATAAACATTGATGTGCAAATGCTTTTCTGAGTATTCTCCTGTCCTTTGGGTAGATATCCAGAAGTGAGATTGCTGGATCAATTGGTAGGTCTGTTTGTAAAGTTTTGAGAAATCTCCAAATTGTTCTCTGCAGTGACTGTACCAATTTACATTCCCACCAGCAGTGCAAGAGTTCCCCTTTCAAAACACCCCCGCCAACACTTATCATTTTTCTGTTTTTTTAAACTTACTCATTCTTACTGGGGTTAGGTGGTATCTCACTATTGTTTTGATCTGCTTTTTACTTACAATGAAGGAGGTTGAGAATTTTTTCATATGTATTTTGGCTATTTGTATGTCATCTTTAGAGAGTTGTTTTTTTTTCAACTCATTCTTCCATATTTTTTTCATTAAAGGTGTCATTTATTATCTTCATCATTAAAAATTACGACAAAAGCATATACAAGTAGTTTCCTACATTCTTTCATTAGAAAATTTGTTACTAACTACATTTAATTCAGTAATTCTTCTCTTTTTATCTATATTATTATTATTATTATTATTTATACATTCAATTGCTACACATCATTTAGTTTGTAAAGCTATTTTACCCAACATGATATACATCACACAGCAGACGAGTTGAGAATACTATACATTACATCACCAACAGGAAACAAACCATATCTGTGTCATTCTCCCATCTTTTAATAGGGTTGATCATCTTTTTTCAGAACAGCTGCTTCAGTTCCTTGTGTATTCTGGTCATCAGTCCCTTATCTGATGTGTAGTTTACAAAAATACTTTCCCATTCTGAGGGCTGTGGATTCACACTAATTACTCTGTCTTTTGCCATGCAGAAACTTCTTAGTCTGATGTAATCCCACTTGTCTATTTTGGGGATTATTGACTGTGCTTTGGGGACCTTATTTAAAAGGTCTTTCCCTACCACAATGTCTTCCAGAGTTTCCTCAGTGTTTTACAGGAGCAGTTTTATAGTTTGAAGTCTTAGATTTAGAGATTTGATCCACCTTGAGTTGATTTTTGTCAAAAGTAAGGGGTAGGAGTTCAGATTTATCTTTCTGCAAGTGGAGATCCAGTTTTGCCAGCACCATTTGCTGAAGAGATTTTCCTTTTCCCACTGGATTGACTGGTACCCCTTGTCAAAAATCAGTTGACTGTATGTTTGGACTTTTATTTCTGGGGACTCTATTCTGTTCCATTGGTCCACATATCTGTTTCTGTGCCACTACCATGCTGTTTTGATTACCACAGCTTTGTAGTATACTTTTTGGTCAGGGAGTGAGATACCACCCATTCCACTCTTCTTGTGCAGAACTGCTTTGGTTATACGGGGTCTTTTATTATTCCAGACAAATTTTATGATAATCTTTTCTAGATCTGTGAAGAATGTGTCTGGTACTTTGATTTGCATTGCATTAAATACATAGATTAATTTGGATAGAATTAACATTTTGATTGTATTAATTCTTCCAATCCAGGAACAAGGGATGTCCTTCCACTTTTTTGTGTCATTTTCAATTTCTTTTTTTAGCTTCTCATAGTTTTCCTTGTGGAGGTTTTTATCTTCTTTGGTCCATAGATTTATTCCTAAGTATCATATACTTTTTGTGGCTATGGTAAATGAAATAACTTTTTCCAGTTCTATCTCAGTCAGCCTGTTGTTCATATACAGAAATGCTATAGATTTCTGTATAATTGATTTTGTATCCTGCAACTTCACTGTATTCATGTATTATTTCCAGAAATCTTTTCATAGAAACCATTGGGTTTTCTATGTATACAATCATGTCATCTGCAAATTGAGAGGGATTCACCTCTTCTTTTCTTATTGGAATGCCTTTTATTTTCTCCTCTTTTCTGATTGTGTTAGCGAGGACTTCCAGTACTATATTGAGAAGGAGTGGAGAAAGTGGGCATCCTTGTCTTGGACCTGTTTTTAGTGGAAAAGCTTTCAGCTTTTCTCCATTGAGGATGATGTTTGCTATCAGTTTTTCATAGATAGCTTTTATTGTGTTGAGAAATGACCCTTTGATTCCGATTTTGCTGAGAGTCTTGATCATAAAGGGATGTTGTATCTTATCAATTGCTTTTTCTGCATCAGTTGATATGACCATATGGTTTTTATCTTGTTCCTGCTAATATGGTGTATTACAGTTATGGTTTTGTGTATGTTGAACCAATCTTGAATTCCTGGAATAAAGCCTACCTGTTCATGACATATAATCTTTTTTAAAAGTTGTTGGATACAATTTGCTAGTATCTTGTTGAGAATCTTTGCGTCTGTATTTATCAAAGATATTGGTCTATTGTTTCCCTTCCTTGTCCTATTCTTATCTCTTTAAAGGATAAGAGTGATAGAGGCTTCATAGAACTAATTAGGGAGAGATTCACCCTTTTGTATCTTTAGAAATAACTTGAGCAGAAAAGGGGATAACAATTCTTTGAAAGTTTTGTATAATTTAGAGGAGAAGCCATCAGGACCAGGGTTTTTCTTTGTTGGGAGGCTATTTATTACTGATTCGATCTCCTGGCTTGTTATGGGCCTATTCAGACTTTCTATATTCTCCTGGCTCAATCTTGGTAGATTATATGTGTCCAGTAATTTGTCCATCTCATCCAGATTGTCTTGTTTCTTGGCATATAGTTTTCATAGTATCCTGTAGTGATGTTTTGAATTTCTACTATGTCTGTTGTTATATTGCCTGCTTCATTGCAGATCCAACTCACCTGGTTTCTTTCTCTCTTCTTAATAAGTCTTGCTAGTGGTGTATTGATTTTGTTTATTTTTTCAAAGAACCAGCTTTTACTTTCTATTTTTTTCTGTATAGTTCATTTATTTTCTATTTTATTTCCTTTCTCCTGAAGTTTTTGGATATTTTTTGCTGTTGATTTTCCAGTTCTCTGAGCCATGATGTTAGGTGATCCATTTGCCTTCTTTCTGTCTTCTTATGTGCACTAATTGCTATGAACTTCCCTCTTATGTTTGCTTTGGTCCAAGAAGTATTTCATGGTGGGTAAAGTCTTTTTATAAGCAAAATGATAAATAGTGATGGAATGTTTAAATAAATAATGAGAATAATAATAATAATCTGCAAAAAATATGGTGAAAAGTTTTTGATGATGATATGGATAGTAATGTCTTTGTTTTGACCAATATGCATGGTATTCTTTCTGAAAAAAGATATGTAATACACTGTAAAGTTTTACATGATTCAATGTAATATAAAGAAGATCATGATAATTAAAAAACGTATGTGTGTGTGTGCCCCAAATCCTGAGAGGATAATTGTGGTATACCCATCCTCCTTAGGGGCTGATTTCACCCTTTCTTTCTCTCTGTGTCCAAATTGCATGCACAGTCGAGAGCAATGTTAAAATAATAATAAAGAATTTATGTTGTGGAGCCAGATCCATTACTCAATGGTTAAGGGATCTTGATCACACATGGCCAACTTCAGTTTGAATCTTAGCTCCAGCAGCTTAAGCATGTGCATGTGCCTAAAATCCTAAGAGGAGGGAGAAATGGAGGGGAAAGATGTAGCAGAACCACACACTATTATGGGGTGCTTCTACTTTCTCTGTCTCCCTCTCTCTCTGGCAAGTGCATAGAACCTCTGAACAAAGTAAAAAACAATACAAAGAAGAATGTACACCATGGAGATAAAAGCACATTAAGAGCGACACACCATGGCCCAGGGACTGCATCGGCACCTGGAGGTACAAGTGCCTGGGTCTAGGGATTACAATGAGGCCCAATGAGAGGAGAGTCCATGGTGGTCTTCAGCCTAGGGGCCCAGTGGCCCCCTCCAAACTGTGCAGGACCCAGATCCACCCCTGGTCAAGTGCTGACACACCACTGTTTCTAGGTTTTTGCTTTGCCTTGCCAAGTTCCCTTGGAAGAGCCTGAACCTGTCAGAGGAGCTAAGTCAGGGTCCAGAGAGTTGAATGAGCCAGGACCTAAATGGAGAGCTCTTCCCTTTGATCCTGAGGATCACAGAAGTCCTCTCCTAGACAGCCAAGGCCAGGACACAGTGCTAAGGCCATAGGCTGCCAAGGGCTTTCCCCAGGACCATGACTTCAAAGAGACCCTGTCCCCTCCTCTACTTTGCTGAGTGCTGCCTCCCCATGCCTGGAGTGAGGCCTTCATCCCGCTCTGGGCCTGCCAAGGGTAAGACTGCTTTAACACACTGGCATGCTGCCTCTACCTTGGACTCCTGCTTCGCAGGGCTCTGCTATGACAAGTGAGACTGCTGTGTGATCATGAAGCTCCCCCTACCCAGGCTGCATGCAGGTGGCAGCCCCCTCCCAGTCCCTCTCCATCACCATCCCTCCTCAGATGAGACAGGTGGGGCCCCAGCAGGAGGTCTCTTTCCCCAGGCTATATTCACATTTGTCTCCCTACCCTGCCTGGGAACCACCCTATACTAGCCCTTGGGTAGTTCTTTCTTCACTCTGCTCACAGCGTTCTAAAAATTCCTGCCACACCCTGCTCAACTGTAGGGGGCATTCCTATTTCCCACATGAACCAGCTGACAAGGCAGTGAGACTAGACAACTAGTGGCCAAGCGCTGGCCTGTCATTGCAGTGCCCATGCAGAGCAGGGGGCTCCCACCCATCAACTTTCTGCCCTGTGCCCTGTCCTTGTCCCCTTAGTCACCACAACTCCCTGGAAGGCAAGGCAGTTTTTGCTTTAAGCCAGAGAAACTGAAATCAGGGAGGTTGCTTTTGCAAAGCTACACAGCCAGGAGGTGGGTGTCCTCTCCAGGGGGGACTATCCCAGGAACAAAGCAGTCCCCGAAGAGACACGGGGAAGCTGGAGGAACTAGGGTGGACCATGCCAAATCTTCTGACAGATGCCTGCCAGGCACACACGTAGGGAGCTGGAGGGGCAGATGGGAGTGTCTAAGAACAACACCTTTACAACCTATGCTTCCTCAGAGGACGTGGGGTTTATTGTCTTTAAGACATGTGTAATCTCCAGAGAGAGAGTGTGACAGAGAGAGAGAGTTGGGGGGGAATGAGAAATCATCCCCAGGAGGGATTGCTGTCTCAAACCCTTCTCCTCCATACTCGGGATTTTAGGCATGCATGCCCCTGCATGTTTTTCATGCTACCAAGTCGGGACTTAAACCACACAGGTGGTTGTGTGAGATACAGTCACCTTAGCCATCATTCCACCAGCTGGCCTCCTATTTATCTGCAGTATAAAAATATCTGGGGATAAATGAGCCCGTCTTTTCGACCCTTCCTCCTGATGGGTGGGGGCAGTGGCCCAGAGACTTGCAGGATTCTGGATCTTCTCCCTGATGACACCTCTCTAAATTCCTGGTGGAGCAGAATTGAACACAGGGATGGCCTGGGACCTGAAGCTGGCACAGCCAGGAGACTGGCAGGACCAAGGAAGCTGCTCTGCAGACTGCTGTGTGGAGAGCTCCCTGAGACACCTCTGTGCCCTGTCCGTGGCTGAGTAATAAACACAGTGGCTTAAAACACACTTCTTTTACAGTTCTGAAGGTCAGAAGTCCAAACGCAGTTTCACCTGGCTGAGATCAAGAAGTGGCTTGACTTCACACCATCCAAGGTCCCAGGAAAGAATCCTGCCCTGGCCTTTTCCATCTGTACTTCCAGCTTCCAGAACTGTGTTCCTTGGGACCTTTGGCTCATGGCCCCTTCCATCATCATCAAAGCAGTTTCAACATCCCATCGCCACCTCCTGTGGATTACCCTCTGCCTACCTTTCATGCACTGTCTGTAAGGCCCCCGTGTCCCGCATCACTGAAATCACTAACTCCATCCAGCCAACAACTGGAGAATATTTTGCTAATATAGATTTAGCTAAAATGTTCTATCTCATGACTATTTCAGTAGCCTCTCTGAGACATTTTGCACAATAACCTTTGCCTGGTTCTGTGGTTTGAAGGTGTCCCCTAAATATTCATGCAGTAAAATTTGGTGAAACATTGTGAAGATATTACAAGGATAAGAATTAATCCAACTACGGGGTTAGGAAGCTGAACCTTTGTGTGTGATAAGGTTGTCAAGGTGGGCCCCCACCTGAATACTGGTGGGTTTGTAGGAAAGGAATAAGAAAGAATAGGGGTGCCGGGACCCAGATGTGCACACCTTTGCCCTCTGCCTGGCTGTGATGTGGCCGGACGACCTCTCCAGGTGCAGGTTCCATGCTCTGGACTCCTCAGCCTCACAAACCATAAGCTAAGGAAGATGTTATCCTCTTTACTCAGACTCCACCCTGGCAGCCATGGGAGCCTCATCTGCCTCGCCCCCACACACTCTTTGAAGAAAAGATTTTAACTTCTAACTTCTCCAGGAGCGCTGGTGGCACCCTCCTCTCAGGAGACTTGCTCAGCACTCACGGAGAGCACGGGTACTCACAAAGGAACTCACAGAGTGGGGGTGCTTGGCTCACAACCAGTAACGTTGGTTAACGTCCTGAAAGTTCTCAGTAGGCCAAGGCTCACTCAATCCCCGACACTGTCAGGGAACAGTGCTGGCCCTCTGGGCACCCCCAGTGCACACCTAAGCCCAACCTCGGTGAGGACTTTTTAATTTCCATAGGCAGCACACTGCCCATTTTCCAGTTCTGCCTAGGTCTGTGTGTCCTGGGACTTACAAATCAGTCTGCCTTTTACAGAATGTATTTACAATAGAGACTGTACATGCATGCACACGTGCGCGGGCGGCGGAGAGAGGAGCGCCCTGCAGTCCCCTTCCTCCATCTGTCAGACTGTGGGAACTTACCTGTGTGTGCCCCCGGAGACTCAAACTGCACTTGTTACGCGTCTTCCCTGGAGCAGTGCTTTGCCGCTTCCCCTGTGCCAGCCTGGCCTTCCCTGAATGTGGCTCTGTCCACGTCTCCACTGCGGTAGGGCAGTTCTGTGTTGGTGCCCTGGAGCTCCCATTTTGTAGCAGCCTCGGCAACCTCTTCTCATCTCCTGGGGGTTCTCAGCCATCCACGCTGGCCACGCTGTCTCCAGGCTGGTGACAAAGAAGCTGCCCTCTTCGCCCAGGCCGGTGCATCATTACAGCAGCAGTTCTGGCCGCATGTAGGCCCTCCCGGTGTCTGAGTCCGGGGCCTCCATTCTCAGCTGTGGATCAGGAGGCAGCAGCCAAGATGGCTCAGCTCGAGGCCGCCCTCCCAGGAGAAAGCCAAGCCTGGGGCCCTGGGGCTTTCCACCTGCAGAGGGAGTGTCCTCCCTGCCCTGAGTGCCCTGCCAGCTGCCCCGGTGCTAGAGCAGGCCGCCCTCTCCTAGACCCCTGGGGCACCTGCAGTGTCCTCTGAGCTGCACTGAGAACAGCAGTTGGCGCTCATGCCTCCTGGATCCCTGCCTGTGGTGGAACTCCATGGAGGGCTACTGCTCTCCGTCCCTTAAATACAGGGTCTCTGACAGCAGACAGGTGTCCGACTCCAGACATCTTAGCATTGCGTGTCCTGGTACTTTTTTTTTTTTTTTTAATATATATCGTTTGCTACAGCGCACGTGCACTCACCAGAGACAGTGAGAGAAGTAAAGTGAGAAATTGCACCCCACTTGGAGGATCTGGTCACACCACAATTCCTTCTTCATTCTCCTCTTGGGATTTTGGGCATGCGCTCATGTGCCCAGCATGGTTTTTCAAGTCGCTGGGTCCAGGACTTGACCTGCTCCATAGGCCTTGTGGGATCCAGCACTTTAAGGTCCACACCACCTGCTGGCACCATCTGTGTATTTTTACAGACCCTGGGGCCATCCAAAGGGCCTGTGCTGCTTGGGCTAGCCGGTGGCGGTGATAATTCTCCCATCTGAGTGAAGGTCTCTGAGAGTCTCTCGCCTCACAGATGCCCAAAGTAGAAACCAAGGCGAGGTGCGCCTGCACAGACCAAAGCCACATTTGGCTGCGTAGACACGCCTGAGACCCTTTGGAATTCCAGGCATTTTCACAAGTGACACTGCGCTCGGGTCAGGCTCAGAGTGGCTGATGCTGGGCTCTGAAACATGGCTCAGTGGAACGCTCACCTATATTGCCAGCCCGGCTGCAACCCCCCGGAGCATCCTAATTGCTTACTTTAAAAAGTGTATTTTTTTATTTTAATTTATTTATTTGCATTCATTCACTGTACATCATTACAGAATACAAAATGAGATTTTCCATCCAGAGTACATTGTATATTGTCTCAATCAAGCACATCAACAAACATGTTATTGTCAGCAGATGATCTTCCATTTCTTGTTTCCTGTATGTTTTGCTTTTCCCCCCATCCTTGATTCCCTATCTCTTACCCTCTGCCATCTCCCACTCTCCTCCCACACTGTCTCTGGTATCTATGTTTGCTTTCTATACTGTTTCCCCCCACATTTTATTGAATCACCAAAGACTCTGATCAATCCAAATACCCTCTTAGCAAACACAGGTGACACACACATTTCCATGAACACAAGTCTAACTTTACGCATCCTATAAAGTAGCACCTAGCTGGGGTACATATCCTACTGCAGTCATTGAATAGATATATATATTTTTTTCCTGAAACTTTTTTTTTGTAACTCAATTTACATCCCTTCCCTAAGCATCATCACAGCACACAAAATGTGATCTCCCATCCAGTACACACTGCATAGTGACTCAATCATGCATATTTCAAAAATTTTCCATTTCTAGTTCCTAGAAATATTTCCACCCCTCTTTCTGACCCTCTTTCCCTTCCCACCCTCCTCTCACACCACCTCCAGTGTCCACAATTGTCCTTCATTCCCTTCCCACCCACATTGCATTGATCACACAATTTCCTACATAACCTAACTACTTTCAATGGTGAGTTCACTCATTACTACTAAGAAAACCAGTTTTAACTTAAATCAAAGAAACGCCAAGGAACTTTGCTTAAAGCCAGGAAACAGGTTAGGATTCTGTTCAAATGGTAGGTGCATGAACCTATCAGTCTCATGTACTTTTATCTTCTGTCCTAGTTCAATTTTCCTGATTAAATTCTGGGATATAATATTCAACTCCAGACTTGTCCCTATGATTAAGTTGGCCACTTTCTTAGTTTTTGGACTCTTATTTCCATGTGTCTGCATTTAATTTTCCTGATACAGCACACCCTTCAGAATTTCTTGGAGATCTGGTCTGGTACTGGTAAATTCTTTCAGGTTTTGTTTATCTGAGAATGTTCTTGTATTTTCTTCCCACCTGAAAGATAATCTTGCCGGGTACAGTATTCTCGGCTGAAATTGCTTCTCTCGTAACACTTTGAATTTATTTTCCCATTCTCTCCTCACTCACATTGTTTCTGATGAGAGATCTGCTGTTAGCCTGATGGGATGTCCTTTGTAGGTAACTTGATGTTTTTCTCTTGCCAATCTTAGTATCTTGTCTTTGTCTACAGTTATGGTCAACCTGGCTATAATGTGTCTTGGAGAAGATCTTCTGGGGTTGATACTATTTGGGGTCCTTTGTATTTCCTGGGACTGGTTCTTCGAATGCCTCTCTAGGTTTGGAAAGTTTTCTTGCAGGATTTCATGGAATAGACTGTCAATGCCCTTATGGGTCTCTTCACCTTCTGGAATGCCAATTATCCAGATATTTGGATGTTTGATGGTATCTAGTACTTCTCGCATATCATTCTCAAATTTTTGTGCCATTTTCTCAGTCTTCGTGGTGGATTTTTCTAGGCCAGCCATTTTCTCTTCTACGTCTGAGATTCTATTTTCTGAATGATCTAGTCTGCTTTTAATACTTTCAAGGGAGATTTTGACTTCTTGTATTATAGACTTCATCTCTAGCAGTTCCATTTGAGTCTTTTGTAAAGTGTGTAATTCCTCTTTTAGATCTAGCAAGAATTTCCTCATCTCCTGGAACTTGTCAATTTCTTTCTCCTTTCTCTTTAGCAGTTCATCATCTCTCTTCTCTTCCATCTCTGTTAGCTTCGACATTATGAATGCTCTAAATTCCTTATCAGACATTTCCATGATTTTCACCGAACTGCTTGTAGATGAAGAAGAGTTACTCTTTTCCCTTGGAGGAGAGGTATTTTCTCATTTTCCCATATTTCTCATGATCTGGTGGTGATTTCTTGTCATCTGGTGGATGGTGTGTTTCTTTCAAATTCTTGAAGTTCAGTCTAAATGTTCAGAAGCAAGCAGAGGTGATCTATAATCTCTTTGCCGTTCTGTTGGGATCGCTGGTGCAGCAGGTTCAGTAGATAGTGGGGAATATTTTAACTCAATTAGTATTTGGATGTTTAGCTACCGTGCTCTTAGATCCATCTAAGAACACATTGAATGGATATTGGAGGGTGGACAGACAAGCAAAAGGAAAATGAAAAAGGGAGAGAGAGACAACAACAAAAAGAGAAAAGAAAGACAAAAAAATTTTAAAAAATTGTAATTACTGTTCTTTTTTTTAAAAAAAAAAATCACAAAATAGTTTGCTGGCGCCATGTGGAACCTTCTGCTGAAGGTCCCGCTTCTTCTGCCTGGGAGGGAGGACCAGAGCAATAATTAACAAGATAAGAGGTGGAGCCAAGAGCCAGAGAAAAACTGTGCCTTTTAAAAAAAGTGTAAAAAGGAAAAATTACCAAAAAAGGGGGAGACAGAAGCAGGGAGAGACAGGAACTGAGACAGAAAGAGAGATAGAAGGCTGGGGGGGTGTGGAGTGGGGGGCTCCCTACTGCTAGCTCGTTTGTTGTAGGCTGTATTAACAGTAGAAAATCTTCATTCCCTGAAAAATCTAGTTCGCTGGCACCATGTGTAACCTTCTGCTCATCATATGACATCTTTATATCTTTTTTTTTAGAGAGAGATTTTTGCCATAGGACACATGTGCTCAGCAGAGAGACAGAGGCAGAAAGCGAGAAATCACCTCCTAGTGGGAATGACCATGCCGCAATCCCTTCTCCTCCATTCTCCCTGTGGGATTGTGGACATGAACACACACATGCCCGGTGTGAGTTTTAAACCACCAGGTCTGGGACTTGAATGATGGTCAACTATGTGGGAGTCCTGCATCATAACCATTATGCCATCTGCTGGTTCCTAGATCTAAATTTTGCATTACGTTTTGGAAGCATAATATTGCCTCTCTACAATTCAGTGATGCTTGGGGCAGTTAGTAATATACTCTCTAAGAAAATATGATAGATGCAAATAAATCTGCATTCAATTGGGATTTTTTAATTTGATCACGAAAATAATACAGGTACTTAGTTTAAAAAGTCAAATAGCACTAAAAGTTTTACCCTGAAGATCACCTTTCCATAGCAGCTGTGTGGCTCAGACAAGGCGTTTAATCTTGCTGTGGCTCAGCTTCCTCGTCAGAGTCAGGGGTAATAATCACATGTCTAACTCAGCGCATCTGCAAGAGCTGCGCCGGGCTGTGGCAGAGTGACTGAGGGAGCAGCCGCCTACGTGCAGGCTCTGCTCTGCCCTCCCCAATCCCACGCGGCTGAGCCCCTCAGTGCTCTGGCTTCTACTCTCAATTCTGTGTGGCCTGTTTGGGGGAGAAAATATGATACGTAGTCACACTGAGTTCAAGTGTTATGACAGGACACAGCAGCAGTGCGGTCAGCATGGAAAAGGTGGACAGACAAAAACATATGTGAGAAATAAAGTCAGGATTTTAATTTTTTTTTAAGAGAGATTTTCACTGTAGGGCGCGTGCGCTCGCCAGACAGACAGAGAGAGACATAGAGACAGAAAGCGAGAAATCACCCCCCAGGGGGGATGGTCACGCCGCAATCCCTTCTCCTCCATTCTCCTCTCGGGATCTTGGGCACGCACGCACACGTGCCCGGCGTGAGTTTTAAGCCACCGGGTCCGGGACACGAACCGCGGTCGACTACATGGGAGTCCAGCGACATAGCCATTACGCTAACTGCTGGTTCCCAGGATTTTAATTTTTAAAAAGTTAAATTTTCAAAATTTCAGAAACATCTCTGCAATTTATTTTTCTTATCTTTCATAGAAGTACATAGAATTATTTTCTTGACGATGTGATCCAAACTATTCAAAACACTTTGAAGAGTAGCATAAGAACCATCTCAGATTGAGCCTGGAATTACGACTTCTTTTGTACATCTATCCTGTTGTCAAAAGGGATTTCCCCACACAAAGCACTATGTCCATTTTATTACTCCACTGCTTGCGTCTTGCAGCATTTACAAAGCTGGGAAAGCCCAGTGTTACCACTGCCTGGTTCCATGCCCTCGGAAGCGGTCCCTCTGCTAAGAATAAAGGACTTCTCTGCTCCACATTCATGTGGCAGGCCTCAGGCACAGAAGCTCCGGTAACACTCACCCTGCTGTTCAGGGTGCACTCTGTCTCCACTGTGGGGGCTCAGCTGTAGCACTCCATGATGCTGGGGCCATGCGGAAGCCCGGGATGTAGCTCCTGAGCTGACCCGTACACACCAGTGCGTGCGTGTGCCCATGGCGCTGGCCGGCTGGACACCAGGGTATACACCCTGTAGAGGGTGCCCATTGCTCTGTCTCACTCTCATTCTCTCTTTCTATCCAACGAAAGAATATATACGTGCACACACACACACATGTGTACACATATACACATATATGTGCACACTCACATACATGCATACACACACATACACATGCATATAAGCACACGCCTACATATACATATACACATACATGTTCACACACATATACATTCACACACATATACATGCCTGTGTACGCACACATATACACGTGTATATGTGCACACACGTGCATATATCCACACATACATATACCTATACACATGCGTATATATACACATGCATACACACACACACATATACATACACACACATATGTATAAACAAAACAGGGAAGATAGAAAAAAACAGCCTTTGGGAAGGGAGAAGGACACGGGGAGGAAAGAGACTGGTTTTGGGAGTCATCATGTTCAGGAGTCATGCAGTCTCATTCTGGGAAAACCTGGGAAAGTCCCCAAATCCCTCTCTCTTCACAGACTGTCCAAGTCCTGAGCTCCCCGCCTGCTCAGTAACTGTCACCACAGCATCGGCGTGTCCATCTGGAGCGCTGACTTACCGTGACGGCAGAGCTCTACAGAGCTGCTGTAATCAGTGGACAATCTCACACAGCGCATTACAGGCATCCTGACAGACGCTTTTCTGTTCTAATGGTATTTGTGATTATTGGATTTACCTCCCACTGGTTCACCTATCCCAAAAGTTAGCCAATAGTAATCAGTAAGAGTAATGTTTCTAACTCAGTGATCGAACCCTGTGATCTTAACATTTTTTCCAAAGATACAGTCCCCTAATGAAAGCTTTGTTTCTCTTGTTGTATTACAGGTGATCAATCATTATCCTGAAATGAAGTTGTCTCAAACTCTTTGTAAAGCACTCTTTACAAAACATCATTTCTTTTTTAGAATCACATACTACTTTATTAATATTTTATTTTAACATAATTATAGATGGGCAGGAAATTGCAAAACAGAAATGATAAAAACTGATCCAGAAATGAAAAGAAGATGCAGCATTGGTAGAGAGAGCCATTAAAACTGTCATTATAATTATATTCCACATTTTTAAGAAGTTGCAGAAGGGACCAAACATGTCAAAGAGAGTCGAGGAAGACATAGAAAAGCTACAAATTGAAATTTTAGAGATTAAAATAGTTGAGATTCAAAGTCCATGGTACCAGCAGACAACATAGTAGTTATGTCTTTGGACTCTGACATAGTTGACTGTGGTTCAAGTACTGGACCCAGCGGCTTAAACTCATGCTGAGCACGTCTTGCATGCCTAAAATCCCAAGAGGAGAATGGAGGAAAAGGGATTGCAACATGGCCATCCTCCCTGGAGGAGTGTCGATTTCTCACTTTCTGTCTCTGTCTCTCTGGCAAGTGCATGTGCCCTATTAAAAAAAAAGAAGTGCACTGAGCGGGATTAGAAGACATTAGGCTGCTGTTGATGAATATGGTAATATCTTTGACCTGACTGACACGCGCCATGTGCATGATGACAAAACCACATTTCAAGCTGTAAGGATGTATGATGATTAAATGTAAATTAAAAGAAAAAAAAACAGAAAAGGATAGGGCCAGCAGGTGGCATGGTGGTTAAGGTACTGGACTCCCACATAGTGTGGCTATGATTCAAGTCCCAGACCTGCCAGCTTGCTTTCTCACTTTCCCTCTCCCTCTATCTCTTTCTGGTGAGCACACGTGCCCCGTAGCAAGTTTTAAAATAATAGCAATAATAAATAAATAAAGTTAAATAAATAATTATTTTTTTAAAAAGACATATATTCGGATGTCATCTTGATTCTGAGAAGAAAGTGGGACTACAGAGGAAATTGACCCGAGGGAATCCTTTTTCCTCTACAAAGGGAAAACATCACTTCCAAACATCTGTGGGACCAAAACACACCATCAGATTGACTTGTAACACATTTTCCAAATAAAGAGACAGCAGAAGCCTATTCTGTCCCCCACCCCTGCCCTTCCGGCTCATCTTTACGGATGACGGGATGAGAAGGAGGCACTGGTGGACAGTTTGTTTCCGTTGTCCACCACATTACTTTCTTGGTCTCTCTCCTACCTCTGTCCTCTGTCGCCGTCACCTCCCTCTACTGTCATGGGCCTCTTTCACTGTCCAGCGCTAGGCTTTAAGCCCAGCCTGTCTGGGTCTCATGCACCCTTTCTCTGCTAACTGCTTCCCATCTCTGCAGTGCTACAGGAGCCATCCAGGAAGTAAGACCCTCCCTGCTGCCCACAGCGGTACCAGCATATGGCATCATGATTACGTCGCTGGTCTCCCACATGGTCGATGGTGGTTTGAGTTCTGAATCTGGTGGCTTAAAACACACTGGGCATGTGTGAATGCATGCCCAAGATCTGAGAGGGGAATGGAAGAGAAGGGACAGCAGTGTAGCCATCCCCCTCAGAGGTGATTTCTCGCTTTCTGTCTCTCCAGCAAGGTGCACGTGCCCGATAGCAAACTCTCTCTCTCAAAAAAAAAAAAAGACATTTTGCTTTTTGATATGAATGAGAGACTATTAGCACTGATGATTCTATGGACTTCAGATATTGCTTAAAAGAA
>AAPY01728307.1:0-10678 GCA_000181375.1 Tupaia belangeri | reverse complement strand
ACCAGGCGGCTTGAAAGACATGCTGATGTGTGTGTGCATGTCCCAACTTCTGAGAGAAAGGAGGAGAAGGGATTGTGGCATGGCCATCTCTCCTGGGGGGGATTTCTTGCTTGTCTTTCTCTGTGTCTCCAGTGAGCACATGTGCCCTATAGCAAAAATCTTTCTCTCTCTAAAAAAAGAGGAAAATACAAACCATTTTATTTTGAAGAGATAACAACGATTTCTGAAAGCAGGAATTACTTCAGGCTTGAGGTGCTTCACTGATCCCACTCCCCCTAGAGAAGTCCAAGCAGTGAGGGGAGATCTTTGTCATCTACCCTGACAACTGCCCTGGCCACCAGGGGGCGGTAAGCTCTCTCGGTTGGCTGGAGCAATGTGTGTGCTTTCTGCTCCAGTAAAGGTGACGTTTTCATTATTCTCCCAGTTCGATTTATTTAAGATATTTCCATTTCAGACCAATTTTATCTTTATCAGTTAATAAAATGCTTCAAGGAACTTGAAATATTGATGCAATTTTCCCCAACTTAGTGAGAAAATAAAATCAATATCCTTTGAAGCGCCATCCAACGTGAGCATTAATTACGTGTCTGGGGCTCTTCTGGCGAGAAGACACTGCTAAGCCAACACCCGTTCTGCAGAGCTGTACAGAACACACGGAGTCAGACCATCCAACACGTCATTCCTCTCTTGTTTCTCACCCATGTGTCTGCGCAGTCAGACCACCATGCGATCCACTCTCCGGCAACTCAAAGAAATCCCATAAAGTCCAACTTCTCCCAATTGTTTAAAAGGTTTCCAACAGTGAGTGCAGCATTTGTCCTGCTGATGGCTGACAGGATACTGCAGACCTCTGGGTCTGCTTTGGGTCTGGCTTCCGTTGAGTGAAATCAGAGATTATATTTGGGTAGTTAGAAAATACTGAGTGTTAGATAAGGGGGCAGCACAGGCTCTCTGAGCTGCTCAAGCCACTGTAACTGCTCTTCTGCTCTTCTGGCTGGAGTCCCCTGCCCCATCCCCAGGCCCTCTAGCCCTATGTTCCCCTGGGAGCTCCTGCTGGTGTTTCCAGGTCGCTGCTGTCCACACTTGTCAAGGCCCTGGCTCTGCCTCACTCCTCAAGCTCTGAGGATTCATAGATCTCTGAGGTCTCCCTCCCTACCTCCACCCACACAACCAGGGTCTTCCACTCTGCAATCAGGTCATGCGCCGACCTTGAAGGGACATTAGGAAGGAGAATACGAGGGCCAAAAGTCTTGCTGTGGGCTCTCAGCTCTGTGTGCTGTGCTCTGCTACACAGAGTGTGCTGTCTACACAGCGTGCAGTCTTCACAGTGTTCTGCCTACACAGTGTGCTCTGTCTACACAGTGTGCACTGTCTACTCTGTTTACACAGTCTGTGCTGTCTACAGTGTGCTCTGTCTACACAGTGTGATCTGTCTACACAGCATGTATTGTCTACACTGTGTGGTCTGTCTACACAGTGTGGTCTGTCTAAACAGTGTGCTCTGTCTACATAGTGTGTGCTGTCTACATTGCGTGGTCTGTCTGTACAGCGTGCTCTGTCTAAACAGTGTGCTCTGTCTACATAGTGTGTGCTGTCTACATTGCGTGGTCTGTCTGTACAGCGTGCTCTGTCTAAACAGAGTGCTCTCTACACAGCGTGCACTGTCTACACAGTGTGCTATCTACACAACATGTGATGTCTTCACAGTGTTCTGCTTACACAGTTTGCACTGTCTATACAGTGTGCTGTCTGCACAGCATGCTCTATCTACACATTGTGCTCTCCCTACACAGTGTGCTCTGTCTACACAGCGTGCTCTGTCTACATAGTGTGTGCTGTCTACACTGCGTGGTCTGTCTGTACAGCATGCTCTGTCGAAACAGTGTGCTGTCTACACAGCATGCACTGTCTACACAGTGTGCTCTGTCTACACAGTGTGCTCTGTCTACACAGCGTGCTCTGTCTACACAGCATGTATTGTCTACACTGTGTGGTCTGTCTACACAGTGTGCTTTGTCTAAACAGTGTGTTTTCTATACAGCATGCACTGTCTACACAGTGTGCTCTGTCTACACAGTGTGCTCTGTCTACACAGTGTGCTCTGTCTACATAGTGTGTGTTGTCTACATTGCGTGGTCTGTCTGTACAGCATGCTCTGTCTAAACAGTGTGCTGTCTACACAGCATGCTCTGTCTACGCAGCGTGTGCTGTCTACACAGTGTGCGCTGTCTACACAGTGTGCTGTCTACACAGAGTGCACTGTCTACACGGCGTGCGCTGTCTACACAGTGTGCTCTGTCTACACAGCATGCAGTCTACAAAGAGTGCACTGTCTACACAGTGTGCTGTCTACACAGCGTGCACTGTCTACACAGTGTGCTGTCTACACAGTGTGCTCTGTCTACACAACATGCACTGTCTACAAAGAGTGCACTGTCTACACAGCATGCCCTGTCTACACACAGATTGCTGTCTACACAGTGTGTGTTGTCCACTCAGCGTGCTGTCTACACAGTGTGCTGTCTACAATGCGTGTGCTGTATACACAGAATGCTCTGTTTACACTGTGCACTGTCCACACAGAGTGCTCTGTCTACACAGTACGCTGTCTATACAGCATTCTCTGCCTACACAGCATGCTGTCTACAAAGAGTACGCTGTCTACACAGCATGCACTGTGTACACAGTGTGCTCTGTCTGCACAATGTGTGCTGTCTACATAGCATTCTGTCTACACAGTATGGTCTGTCTACACAACGTGCACTGTCCACAGAGTACTCTGTCCACACAGCTTGTGGGAGAAAGACAGGAACCCAAGACAGTGTCTTGTCATGCTGCAGTCCCCTCGCAGCCCTCTAACTGGCCAGGCTTCACAGTTATATTTATTATGGTATCTGATATAATTCTCATACTATACTGTTTAAATTCTTTAAATCGTACTTTGGTATGCAATCTTGAGTCTTCTCAGCACATTTTATAGCCTCTGCTGGTTGATTCTTTGCTTCTTGCAACTAGAAGAATTAAAAAACAATAACTTTACTAATAGTCTATTATAGTATAAATCTGCCCTTCACCTGTTTGTAACTAAACTTTATTGGACCATAATCACATCCTTTCATCTACATATCATTTAGGACTCCTTTTGTGCTGTAATTGCAGAGCTTAGTCATTATTACAAGGCAGGGATCTTATGGTACTTAAAGTATAAAAGAATGCCCTTTCCGGAGAAGCTTCCCAACTCCCTGTATGGGGACCACAGTACATTGTTCTTGTTTATAAATTGTATTTTACCTGATAAATAGTTCGACTTACAAAACTGGTCTGATGGGGAAAGATAGGAAGTGACCTTATGGTAAGTGTTGATGCTTTTGTATTCTCAAAACCACTACCTCAACTATGACTTTAAATATTCATATATATCAGTGACCATGACTGTGCCAGTAATAATAAAAAGTAACATGAGGCTTTAGCTGACAGTCAACAGTTCCAGTAATGGTCTCACATTATGAACAAAGAGGTCACACCTGGTCTGAGCCCAGCTCCCCCAGTTATTAGCCCTATGACGTGGAGCAAAGTACCTTCCTGGGTCTGCCTCCTCTACTGTAAAATGGACATCATCCTAATATCTACCTCACTGGGATCCTGGAAAAACTAAATTGGGAAATGTATAAGAGGCATTTAGAAGCATAAAACACAGTGCCCTTTATAGGATATCTGCTGTTAGTATTTTCACTATTGTATTTTGTTGTTGCTTTAGACAGCTTTTTAACATTTTACACTGAAACAATCCCAGTAAAAGAGATCAAAGGAAACTACATTTTAACATTAGCTTGAAATAGATTTGCTATTCCTGATTTGGTTTTCTTCAGGAAATTGACAATTGCATCATCATCCATGCCTTTTAGAACTGCTCGGTCAAATGCACACAATTTTATTAAATTAAGTCTCTCTCACAAAAACACAACTGTGTCATTCAAGGTAAAAAATATCAGCTTCTCGGGAGATAGAGTACTATTTGTATGATTTCCTCAATCTGACTAAATGAAGTAATACACTAATTTTGTTGTCCTGGTTTTATTACTCCTTGTAAGTTTTGCTTTAGTCTTTTTGTGCCTGCTTGCCTCCTCATTAGAAGTGTTTTACTTGTAAATTAAGAACTTTCAGAAATCACTGACTCACCTCAAGTAAAAAAGACACCTTAGAAGAGGACTTACAACCTCGTTGAAGTGTCTTACTTCAAACAACATTTATAATATACAGATACGAGTTTAGCTGAACAAAATGCAAACATAGGTCTTACATAGTGTAAGTTTTCAGTTAATTTCATATAAACAATGTCTGCAATTAAGTATTAGCAAGACCAACCCTGCCTGTTGATGAAGGCAGACAACCTTGAACTGAGAAAGCCTATGGCAACTCAGTGTTTAGCTAAATTGTGCTTCAAGACACCATCACAGATAGACCAATGGAACTTTTCTATTACTATTGTATTTTTTTAAGAGAGAATTTTGTCATAGGATGTGTGGGCTCATCAGAGAGACAGAGAAAGATGGGGGGACAGAAAGTGAGTAACCCTCTCTCCCCAGTGGTGATTACCACACCACAATCCCTTTTCCTCTATTCTCCTTTCAGGATTTTGGACATGCACGCATAAGTTTCAAGTCACTGAGTCTCAAACTGTGGTCAACCACGTGGGCGCCCAGTGCCTTAACCACTATGCCACTTGCTGGCCCCATTATTGTATTTTTTTAAAGGAATTATTTATTTAATTTTTTATTATTTGAGAGAGATTTTAACTGTAGGGTATATGTGGTTGCTGGAAATAGAGACAGAAAGTGAGAAATTACCCCCAGGGGGGGGGTGGCCACACCAAAATCCTTCCTCCTTCATTCTCCTATCAGGATTTTGGGCATGCACAAACACAGGTCCAGAACAGAAACTGTGGTCGACTATATGGGAGTCCAGCAATGCAAATATTAAGCCATTTGCTGGTCCCCTATTAATATTATTTTTTAAACTTACTGTAAGGCATGTGTGGTCACCAGAGAGAGACAGAGAGGAAAAGTGAGAAAGGAAGCCTCCAGGTCCAGGACTTGAAATGCAGTAGTCCACATGGAAGTCCAGCACCATGCCTCCTACTGGACCCTTGCTACTGTATTTTATGTTCCAATAAAATCTGATGCTTTTTCATAAGGCTCTGAGGAATCTTTTCCCAGCACTGAACCACCAACAAAAAGAAACTGCTCTTCAGAAACCTGCATAGAAAACTCCTCCTGTGGGGACCACATTGCTAACCACAGCAGAAGAGCGACTTTGGCACAGAAGTCATTCACAGCAAAAGGGGAGTAAATTATTTCCAGGTGCAGAAACATTCTCCAAAGAGTGATCCAAAACTGAATACACCACCAAATGGCTGAAAGGACAGAAGAGCCTTAAGTATGAGAAAACCAGGAAATATATCTTCATCAAAAGAACATGATAGCTCTCTATCTCTTGGAAAAACAGAAGAAGTTACAGAAGTGTCAGAGTGAATTCAGAACATTTATGATGACAAAACTCTATGAGATGGAATAGAAAAGAGACAATAACTCCAGGAGATAAGCAAGTCCTTCCATGATTTGAAAGAAGAAATGGACACCATAATAAAAGAAAATCAAATGGAACTGTTAGAGTTGAAGTTGGTAATACAGGAAATCAAGACCTCTCTCCAAAGTATCAAAGCTGATTAGACCATACTGAAGATCAAATCTTAGATGCAGAAGGCAAAACCTGAGACCTAGGAAAAAACACCAAAAAGACAGAGAACATAACAACAAAAAAAAGAGATTAATATACAAGAAATACTAGATTCCATGAAATGCCCAATCATCAAAATAAGTGGTGTCACAAAAGGAGAAGAAATAATAAGAAGTGGTGTCACAAAAGGAGAAGAAATAATAAGGGCAGTGAAAATCTATT
Source organism: Tupaia belangeri (assembly GCA_000181375.1). Taxonomy (NCBI): domain Eukaryota; kingdom Metazoa; phylum Chordata; class Mammalia; order Scandentia; family Tupaiidae; genus Tupaia; species Tupaia belangeri. The sequence continues at coordinate 4,720 of AAPY01728307.1, read as the reverse complement.
CCATAAAATCCTGGAAGAAAATGTTGCAAGTCTAGAGAAGCACTCAAACATCCAGACCCAAGAAATACAAAGGACCCCAAGTAGAATCAACCCAAGGAGATCCTCTTCATGGCACATCATAGCCAACTGTCCAAAACCAGATATAAAGACAAGATACTAAAATTGGCAAGAGAGAAACATCAAGTGTCTTATAAAGGTCATCCCATCAGGATAACATTGGACCTTTCGATGGAAATAATGCAAGTAAGCAAAGAATGGGAAGATGTATTCAAAGTGTTAAATGAGAAACAATTTCAGCCAAGAATATTATACTTGGCAAGATTATTTTTCATATGGAAAAAAAGATAAAAATCTTTTCAGACAAACAAAACTTAAAAGAATTACCAACACTAGAGGAGTTCTTCAAGAAATTCTGGAGAGAGTGCTGTACTAGGAAACCTAATAAAGGGGCAGATAGAAATAGAGAATAAAAAACAACCAAGAAATTGGCCCATTTTTTTTTTTGGAGAGGTTTTTGCTATAGAACACATGCACTTGTCAGAAAGACAGAGACAGAGACAGAAAGTGAGAAATCACACCCCAGGGGAGATGGCCACACCACAGTCCCTTTTTTTCCACTCTCCTCTTATCTTGGGTACGCATGCACACACGCTCAGCGTGAGTTTAAGCCACTGGGTCCAGGACTCGAACCATGGTAGACTACATGGAAGTCCAGCAACATAGCCATTATACCAACTGCTGGTCCCAAAATTGGCCAATTTAATGGTAGGGACAAGTCCAGAAATATTGATAACAACATTGAATGTTAATAGATTAAATTCTCCAATCAAGAGACACAGAATGGCTGAATGGATAATAAAACAGAAACCCTCTATCTGTTGCCTACAAGAAATGCATCTCATGAATAAAGACATACATAGACTAAAAGTGAAGGGCTAAAAAAAAGACATTCCATGCAAACGCAAATCCAAAAAGAGCTGGAGTTGTGAGACTAATTTCAGACAAAATAGGCTTTAAAACAAAAACTCTAAGAGGATAAAAAGAAGGCCTTATAGAGTAGTAAAAGGGCTCATTTATCAAGAAGATACAACAATTATATATGTCTGTGCACCTGTCCTGTCCCAGTTCAGGCACCAGGTGTTCCGACCCGGGGGGACAGCTGAACAGGTTTCCTGAGTGAAGGAGTGAGAGCCAGGACAAGTGGTGTAGTGTTACAGCACAGAGACAACAGTGTCATCCGTTTATTGTGGGCAGCACAGTACAGCACAGAGACGACGCAGTGTCACAGCTCTTAAGGGTCTTGTCGTCTACTGTGAGCAGCACAGAGATGATGCGGTGTCACAGCTCTTCAGGGTCGTCCGGAGACGATGTAGTGTTATAGCTCTTCAGGGTCTCCCAGGTCGTCTGGAGACGATGCAGTGTCAGCTCTTCAGGATCTTCAGGGTCGTCTGGAGATTGCACGGTGTTTCAACTCTTCAGGCTCTTCAGTCGTCATCATCCTGGTCGTCATTGTCTTCCTGGTCGTCTTCATCTGGTTACTGTGGGCCAGGCATCATGGTTATATGCACTCCGGTGGGTTGTAAACGGTGGGCTGTGATTGGTTGTAAACAGTGGGCTGTGATTGGTTGCTTTTGAACCAATCATGAGGTGCTGGATATGCAAATTTGAGGGATTCTAGTGGCCAATCAGAGCAAGGTTTCGAAGGTCAGGTTTTTGGAAGGGAACCAATCATGGTAATTGTTTGCTCCCTGAGAAACATCAGCAGACTCGCTGGTGCGCAGCCTCCCACATGCACCCAACTTGGAAGCACCCAAATATGTGGAGGAAAGACTGTTAGATCTAAAAGGAGCAATACACTACAACATGCTAATTGTTGGGGATCTCAACACCCCACTATCTCCTTTGGACAGATCATCTAGATAAAAAATAAGCAAAGAAGTACAGGATCTAAATGATACCATAAGTCAGATGGATTCAACAGACATCTATAGAACCTTCCACCTCAAAACCATATATATATACTTGTATATATACCAAAAAATATACTTTTTTCTCACACCAACATGACACTGTTCAGAGCACAAAACAAGCCTTTGCAGATTGAAAGGCACAGAAACTATATCCAGCATCTTCTCTGACCACAATGTAATTAAACTTGATATGAATTTCAGGAAAAATCTTTGAAAATACACAAATACATGGAAACTAAATAACCTACTCCTGAATGACTTCACAATAACTGAAGAGATTAAGACTGAAATCAAAACATTCACAGAAACCAATAATAATGAGCATGAGTTTCCATAGTCTATGGAACACCACAAAAGCAGTCAGAAGAGGGAAGTTCATAGCAATTAGTGCACATAAGAAAAAGATGGAGAGTTGCAAATGGACAACCGAACATCATGCCTCAGAGAATTGGAAAACTAACAACAACAACAACAAATCCAAAAAACGCCAGGAGAAAAGAAATAATAAAAATTTGAGCAGAAGTAAATGAAATAGAAAATAAAAAAAAACTATAGAGAAAAAAATGAAAGCAAAAGTTGGTTCTTTGAAAAGAAACAAAATCAACACACCATTAGCTAGACTAATTAAGAAGAGAGAAAAGAACCAGATAAATCAAATTTGCAGTGAAGCAGGCAAAGTTATTTTTATATATAAAATAATATAATATATATACAGTGATGATATAATAATAATATAATAATATATATAGCAATAACCTAAAAAGTACAAAGATTTCATTTGCCTTCCTCAATTCTTATGTATCTGAAACCATACAATTTATACTTTCATACACAAAGATCTTTGTTTCTCTTCTAGCAAAAGAAACCCTCAGCTCATATGTGTTGGATTATTAATTCAGACAAGTATTAATGAAGAAAATAATATTAATCAGTCAAAATAGGAATTAGCTCTTCTAAAATGAAACCTTTGAAATATCGGCAATCTGAGGTTTTCAGCACAGGGTGTTACATTTCAAGTCCCATGGGGGCAATTATCTATAATGAGATTAAGAACATTCTTAACTTGGGTTCAGGTGGGCACTGTTTCAGGTGGGTAAGTTAACATTTTCTTGATAGCCCCAATGAAGAGTTTGAGGCTTAAATTGTTGCATGATGTAAACAATATGAAATTTAAAAAGTTGTTGATAACATCTATAGCATTATAAAGTTACAAATAAAAAGACTATCAAATAATTTTTTTACTAAGGGCTGTACCAACAGATTTCATATTTGAGGCCAATAAGAGCAAATGGCAATGCCCTTTTATATAAGACACTTTCTCAAAAAGCCAAAACAATAAAACTAGATGCCAAAGATGCACATTACCATTATGTTTAGACCATCTCTACTGACATATGTATAATTAGAAATAGTTTGTCCTCTCTCAATCTTCAGTCAGGAGACTGAGGGATTTTTATGGTAATTTTGATCATGTATTAAAAAAAGAATTGTAATAGCTATGGGAACGATACACCAAACATAACACAACGTGAGCCAATATAACACATCTCCTCTTAAAGTCCTCTTCTTGAGTTACCCAATTTTCCCCATGATCTTAATTTGTACTATGTAGTGGTTTTTAAGAAACTGAACTAGAACAAAGCAATCCTTTGTCCTTTTCAGTTTTTTTTACACACATATTGTATATACAACTTTTAAAATAACTGCACAGTTTTATATCTCACTACTAGAGAAGTGCAGTCCAGGCAGACCATGCTTCTCAATATGTTAAAAATATTAAATAAAACCCAACCAGCTTCATACTTTTCTAATAGTCAAGTTGGCTGGAAAAAAAGGGGGGGGGTGGGGGGACTGGAGAAAAGAAAAGGCAGTTGCAAGATGGAATCAATCTTTCTTCACAAATATACTACTTAAAATCTTGCCATTTCCTCATCTTACCCCTTTTACAGATCTCTAAAATCTCACCTTTAAAGTTGGAAATAACACATTGCTAAGTTGTAGAAAAAATCTGTTGCAACATGCATATGTCAACTGCCCACCCAACCAACTGCAACCCAGAGGATTTTTCTGGCCCAGGAGAAAGAGGGCACAATAAGATGATCTCTGCTGTAGAGTTGCTGCTCCACTTGACAACTTCATGTGTCTTTCTGGATGTTCCTTGGACATGCACATGTGACACTGCCACTTCGTGAATCTTTTTTCCACAAGCAGATTTCCCCTTCACTCTGTCTTTTATCCCAAGAAAGCCAGTGTCATTCATCTGAAGGTTGTCCAAGATAAAACAAAGATAAACTTCTGTGTTACCTCATACAGCATAACCTGCTGGATATAAGCATGCCTTTGGAAGTTTTCTAAAGGCAGCCCCCAGGAACTCATATCCTCGTTCAAAAGCTAGTCTTATCCTCCATGTTTGGAGGAGTCCAACCCGGTGGGGCTCCAGGACCCATCTGAGCCCTTTGACCTTTGAGCATCGCTTCTGGTCAGTTCAGTGAGTTGGCAAGGCTGTGACTGTACGCCCCCCGACCTTGGAACAAGCTTGGGTCACTTAGCATGTTGGCAAGGCTGTTTGCTATTTGCTCCGGGACTGTGATAGCCTTGCTGGGAAGTGACCCCCCTCTGACTCCCCAATATATTTCTACAAAAGAATTACATAGTTTTCCCATACATATTTATAGCAAGATTTCCTCAAAATTCCCCGACCGCTCCCCTTTACCCTGACCATTTACTGTTAATTACAACGCTTCATTGGG